>BSBK01000044.1:1975000-2148045 GCA_027943335.1 Chamaecyparis obtusa
GTCGGATTGTTGCCAAATAGGCCCAGATCTAGGCTTGATTTGAATCTGGTGCAGTACTTCTGTGGAGGCATCCAGAATCTCGATTATCAGGCCCAATAATTAGAACAAACCTGGGCGAATCCATACAAACCCATCACAAAAATACACCTCTTTTTTCCCCTTTTTCTCTTATACTATTGTCCCCAACAAAGATTAGCAATGACTTTGTCACAATTCTAATCGCAGATAACAACACTCTACTCACAATTCTACTTCCAGCTCTATTGTTAACTCTTTGCTCATTTTCTCTAACCATGACTCTTCTCACACAACTCTGCATATGTGATTTCTCTTTGCTCATGGCTCTTCAAAATGAAATTGTGAGGGAATCTTGGGAATCAGGTTGAGGATGAGAAGCATGTGAGGTAAAGGGTTGATTGTGAAAATAGTAGCACTTAACTAGTGGAGAGCCAATTCTTAGCAGAAGACTCATTATGCTTTCATGGATAAAAATAAAAGAAAATAATGTTAATAATTAATTTTAAATGTAATAATTTCAAATTTTAATAAATTTTATTTTATATTATACTCAATTTTACTATTTACAATTTAATACAATATTTTTTGATCTAATTTAATAATATATTTATGAACATAATTTTCACTTTTAGGCTAAATTATCCATATATTTATGATTTTTATTATTTTATGTATGGATGTACCTAGAAGCTATGTCACAAGGTCCAAATTCAAATTGGAGTTCGGTAATTATAAAATTCCGATGAAGTTTAGGAGGGTAGAATTTTTTTAAAAAAATTGACATTAAATTTGCCTTATATAAATTTTATTTTTTAAAAATACAAATAATATAATTATAGATCTGCAAAATTATCAAAATAGTTTAACAAAGTTAAATAGATTATAATCATTATAATAAGATGACATATTTAAAAAATATAAACAAATTTTTTAATTTTAACTTTCAAACAAAATAAAAAATTATAAATTTTATTTGAGAATCAAAATCAATACTAAATTTTGTGTAAATAATAGTTTTTATTTTTATCATTAAAATGATTTATTTGAAAATAAATAAAAATATAATAATAATTAATTTTTTTTTACAAAACACTAAACTATATCAAATATATCAAAACACCAAACAAATTTTCAACTCTATCAAAGATAAATTTTATATAGATAAGATAATAAAATGTAAAATCATTGTTTGATATTTAATAAAGTATAAAGAAAACTTTAACAAAAACAAAACATGAACTACAAATGTGAGGCAAATGATAAAAGTTCATCCTCGGTAATGTAGACAAAAAAATTTGTGCCCTAGCCTCAGTGACCACAAAAATCTGAAAAAAAAATATCACAAGAACCCTAAAAAAATGTTTTATAATAATATTTTTCAGAAAAAAAAAGTCATTCTCCTTTTGCAATTTAATGTGTTTTTTTGATAGCCTCTTTGTTGTTATTCGGATTAAACCTATTTCTAAATTTACCAAAAGGTGTTTATCTTGAGTACTTCCAGAAACATTTCTTGCAAATACAAAGACATTTCTTGCAAATATTATTTTCTAGGAGTTCCAAGAAATTTCTAATCTTTGAACTCAACATTGTAGAAAAATTGTTCAGTTTGACATTTCATTCCAGAAGTTTTGAAAAGATCCTAATTCCATTTCCAATAGCTTCTCAAAATTCTTGTCATTTCCAATATTGTTGATCCCATTTTCTTAGAAATCTACGCCCACGTTTCGATGGAGCTTTCTGATCTTACTCATTCCTATTTCAGACACTTGAATCTGAAAGATCCAAAAGAACCTCTTCTGATCCTAGATATAACATACAAACTTGAAATTTAACAATTTAATTCAATCCTTCAAATGTATTCAAAATCCACATAATTTTCAATAAATTTTGTTTCTAGCGGTAGTAATTTAGGAGTCAGATTTTAGCTAAAACATAAATGACTTCTATAATGCTTTTGTTTTGATTATCAAATTGTATTTGTCTTGCCTACAACAAGTACATTATAGAAATCTCTAGCCCTAGGGTCGTAGGACCTAAAATACTGCTTCTTGGTTTTTCAAATGAATTTGCTTCATGATGGAGAGGGGTTCTGTGTTTCAATCTCTAGTGCACTTCAAAGAGTAATCACAAAATACAATCCTGTCATCACACACAATTCTTTGATCCAAGACCCTTCCTATCAGAGGACAAAGATTACATTGTGTTTTGCTTAGGAATTGCTCAATAAATTCATAGTTCTTGTTGTCATAATGTAGTGACAGTCAGTGATGCAAAGTTTATTGTCAATAAGAGATGCTTGTGACCTAAAGTCTTGTAAACACGGTGAATGGTTACCTTGTATTGGAAAGATAGTAAATGAAGAGATATTGAATGATTTGAAGTTGCTGATCAGAATTGATATTGTTGTGGTTAATGGTTTTTCTTGTGGACAACATATAAAGGCTTCCTTGAAATATATGGTCAAATGGGTCAAGAAAAGGTAATGGAAGAGTTTAATGTAAGACTCATTGTTCATTGTTAAGTTGATGTTGATTGTTATATTTCAAATGAGGATTGGTAAAAGGCATGGTGGTTGTTATCAAGGCCTAATAGGCCTTGAAGTTGATTTTGCAACATAGTATGAGTATGATTCTTGAAGGTGTTATTGTGGGTTGTTAATGACATTGTGGACATGTGTGATGTGATAAGTTGTTGGTTGAATGTTTAAGATGCTTGGATAATGGTGATAAGATGTCACTGACACGAAATTTCCCTTAATCCCAAAAATTCAATTCAAAATCTTTCATTACCGACCAGCAAGATTATTGTTCACTCTTTCTTCACAAAGGTGAATTTCCTACGAAGATTTGTTCCAGATTTTGCAGAAACGACTTGTCATATCACAAATATGATGAAAGGAGCAGAAGTGTTTCGTTGGAGTGTTGAAGGAAAGGCGGCCTTCAAGGAGATTAAACAACCAATATCACAAGCGTCCGTGTTAGTTTGCCCAAACTATATGAAGGAATTTATTATGTATAGTTACGCTTCTGAACACACTATGTCTGCTATTCTCATGCAAAAGAATGTGGAAGATATTGAATCTCCTGTTGCATTCATGAGCTGCCTCGTGCAGGAGCACCTTAACAATTCCAGATTCCATGAAGCAAAGTATTGAAGGCTGAATGAATCTTGATGTTTCATCATTCTCTTTTGAGTTATTTTACATGTATTAAAAGTCACTAGGAGGGTCAATATTCGAGGTTATTGAGTCAAGTTGTAAAAGTTGCCACAAATTGCAAAAAGATGTAAAAATTGGAAAAAAAGATGTAAACTTGAAGGTGAAGGGTCTTGGGTCATTCAAAAATAGTTAGAAACTGAAAAGACATGTTGAAACGCCCATAAAAGTCCTTGTAACCAATGGAGAAGGCGTGGGTGATTGGAATAATAAGATAAATTAAAAAAAACCTTTGTTTTTGGCATATTTCTACAGAAAAATCACTGTTTCCAGGCCTTGTATGGCTCTGTACGAGTTCATATGCAGATTTAAATGTTTGTAAGTATTAGTTTAACCAATCACCTTCCATTTCCAATTTGTTTCATGCAATTTGGTTTAGTTTTGAGTAAGTTCTTGTGATTTTTCTCTAAACTGTCAATACCAGTTTTAGGAAAAAGGCCATATATTTTTATTCAACCGTTGGATCGGGCTAAAAATCGGAAATAACCTCTGTAACTAGGCTATTTAAAGTTTGACCAGGGCGATTGAATTAATTTTCAGTCTTGGAAAAGTTATCCATGACTGTTTGTTACAGTTAATAATAAAAATCAGAATGGTTTTATGATAGTTAATAGTGTAAGTTGTCTTTGCAAACAAAGGAAGGTCCTTTGTGCATATAAATATGTTATGAATATATGGAGAATATTGGGAACCCTCATCAAATATTGGAGGACCAAAACAATGAATTGATAATATCTCATAGCATTGTGACCAGATTGTGATCAGTCCAATGGCTGGTTGGGTTAAATCGGAATTAGTAACGTTATTTGAAGACATGGATACAAAATAGTAATGGTCCCTTCCATATTGTGTTTTATCAGATAGATTATGATAATTGGATGTCCATTTGGTTAAGGAGTTGTGATTGTTGTTGGAATTGTGCTAAAGAATAATGGGAAGAACGCTTCGTTTAAAAGTTGTTGGAATAAATAGTGAGCAGCAAGTTGTAGGCCTTAAATCTGATTTTGTGTCAGAATGTGTGTGGAAGAATCTTTGACCTTGATGAGTAAAATGTTGTTTATGTAGTCCTTCATGTAAGGGTAATGTGTTATTGCTAGAAGACGACCTTAATTTTTTTTGGATCCTATATGCATTAATAGTGTCATATGAATGATTAGAAGAATGATGTTATCAAACAAAAGTTGTGTTTTGACAAAGAGGTGCTTATGAAATTTACACTATTGCCTTGATGATTTGTGATTTGTGGTAGATTCTTTGCATTATATTGGTATCAAAGCTCATAAGATTTGGGTAGAGAGAGTTTGTAGTGGTTTTGTGTTGTCATGTGGTTGTGTCTTGTCAAGTGGTTGGGTGTTGTGGTTTGTACAGGTTGAGAAGAACCTGGTTGCTGCCAAGAGAAGGTCGAGAAAGTTGAGAAAAAAGTTGACTAGTAGCAAGGAGAGACTTGTTGAGACCATCTAGAAGATGGACGTGGTAAGAAGACATTTGCAGGAAGAGGAAGAAGAGGAAGAGGCAAGAGAAATTTGACAAAGAGATAGCAGCATTGAAGCAAGAAGTGAGAAGATTGAACATAGAGTTCCAAGAGATGAACAAAAGGTTTGAGACTGTGTTAGACCAATTGTATAACTATAAACAAACAACAAGTTGGCACTTGAAGATTAAGAAAAGAGTTTTATGGCCCATAAAGAAGATAGTCAAGAGAAGAAGGCAAATGAGGATAGAAGAGGAAGAGGCATTTGAAGATGCAGAAGAAGAATTCATAGATGAAGACGACAAAAATGTTGCAGCCCTTTCCAAGCATGAAGATGAAGATATCACAAAGACAAAGAACATGATCTTAGAGGGAATTGATATTGAGTTGGTGTCAAGATTGGATGAAGAAATGATTGTGAGTGAATTTCTCTTGAAGATTTACAGAGAGTTAAAGAAATATGGAGGTATTGTAATAGAGACAATGTATTATTCCTTTGTGGTACTAATGTTTTGGACAGGGAACACTTTGCAGATCAAGGGACAAAGGGAGGAACAAGATATTGAGTGCACCAAAGCATAGTGAACCTGATTTCAATTGGAAAGAAAGACAGAGGACTGATTTGCATGGAAAAATTCAAACCAAAGGTGAAGATGAAGGTGATTGTGAGTAGTTTCAAGATCAAGCAGAGGCAAAACACTCAGAGAGTGAAGATTCAATTCAAGAGGACTTGGAAAATTTTCTTGGTCGGGAGTATGGCGCAGGAGTACCTTTACAATTCTTGATAATATGAAGCAAAGTTTAGAAGGCTGAATGAATCTTGATGTTTCATCATTATCTTAAAGTATTTTGAGTTATTTTACATGTATTAAAAGTCACTAGGAGGGTCAATATTCAAGGTTTATTGAGTCAAGTTGTAAAAGTTGCCACAAATTTAAAAAGATGTAAAAATTGGAAAAAATGATGTAAACTTGAAGGTGAAGGTTCTAGGGTCATTCAAAAACAGTTAGAAACTCAAAAGACATGTTGAAATGACTATAAAAAGCCTTGTAACCAACGGAGAAGGCGTGGGTGATAGGAATAATAAGATTGATTAATAAAAACCTCTATTTTTGGCATATTTCTACAGAAAATCCACTGTTTCCAGGCCTTGTATGGTTTTGTTCAGGTTCATATGCAGATTTAAATGTTTGTAAGTGTTAGTTTAACCAATCACCTTCCATTTCCAAATTGTTTCATGCAATTTGGTTCAGTTTTGAGCAAGTTCTTGTGATTTTTCTCTGAACTGTCAAAACCCTCAATGAGGGTTACCATTTTTAGGGAAAAGGCCATAACTTTTTATTCAACCGATGGATCGGACTAAAAATTGGCGAAAACCTTTTAAATAGGCTATATAAAGTCTGACCAGAGAGATTGGATTAATTTTCAGTCTTGGAAAAGTTATCCATGACTGTTTGTTACAGTTTATAATAAAAATCAGAATGGTTTTATGACAGTTAATAGTGTAAGTTGTCTTTGCAAACAAAGGAAGGTCCTTTGTGCATATAAATATGTTATGAATGTACAGAGAATGTTGGGAACCCTCATCAAATCTTGGAGGACCAAAATAATGAATTGATAATATCTCATAGCGCTGTCATCAGCCCAATGGTTGGTTGGGTTAAATCAGAATTAGTAACCTTATTTGAAGACATGGGTACAAAATAGTAATGGTCCCTTCCATATTATGTTTTATCAGATAGTGTATGATAATTAGATGTCCATTTGGTTAAGGAGTTGTGATTTTTCTTGGAATTGTGCTAAAGAATAATGGGAAGAACAATTTTATTTAAAATTTGTTGGAATAAATAGTCAGCAACAAGTTGTAAGCCTTAAATCTGATTTTGTGTCAGAATGTGTGTGGAAGAATCTCTGACCTTGATGAGTAAAATGTTGTGTTTATACAGTCATTCATGTAAGGGTAATGTGTTATTGCTAGAAGATGAACTTAAAATTGTTTGGATCCTATATGCATTAATAGTGTCCTATGAATGATTAGAAGAATGATGCTATCAAACAAAAGTTGTGTTTTGACAAAGAGGTGCTTATGAAAGTTACACTATTGCCTTGATGATTTGTGGTTTGTGGTAGATGCTTTGCATCTCTTCCCACTCAAGTCACATGAGCTGAAGTATTCATTAATGGATAAGAATGCCTATGCAATAGTCAAGATAGACAAGTACTTTAGGTTGTACTTCCTTAATTCACATGTTGTTGCCCTTGTCCCAGATACAATTGTCAAGTCTATCTTGACGCAGCAGGAGTTCAGAACAAAGAGAGGCAACTGGATTGCCAAAATTCAAGAATACGGCATTGAAAATGAACCTAAGGAAGAAGAAATTCTCGAGAACCTACCCAAGGTTTTGTTCATTAATACAACTGACGAATGGTACTCTAACAATGCATACTTTCTCACATACGGCGAATGTCCAACATACTTAAATTTCAAGAAAAGGAGGAGTCTAAAGCTTAGAGCCATGCATTTTGTTCATTGGGATAGCGGTTTGTATAAATGCACCATTGATGGTACATTTTTACGTTGTGTTGACAAAGCCCAACAAGTCAGATTATTGGAGTCATTTCATGATCTAGCATGTGGTGGGCACTTTTCAGCATCAATTACAACTCACAAGATTTTGCGAGAAAAATAATAGTGGCCAACTCTTTTCTAGGATGCATAAAGTTAGGTGCACAAATGTGATCGTTGTCAGTAGTTTGTTGGAAAACAGAAGCTTGCAGTATTACCCTTGAATCCCGTAGTAATTGAAGAACCATTTCAGCAGCGGGGCCTCGATTTCATTGGCACGATCAATCCAGCATCTAGTGCGGGGACATACATATGTCTTTACCGCAACAAATTATTTCACTAAGTGGGTGGAGACAATTCCCATGAGGCATGCAACATCATCAGTCGTGTGCTCATTCTTGAAGGATAATATAGTTTCTCGCTTCGGTGTACCCAATAAGATTGTGACAAACAATGTTGCATCTCTCTCCTCATCAAAGATCACACAATTTTGTTTTGAACATGGAATTACCATGTCTCATTCGTCTGATTACTACCCTCAAGGTAATGGTCAAGATGAATCGAGTAATAAGAATCTGGTCACTACGATTCGCAAGTTGGTGGATGAAAATCAGAAATCCTAGCACAAAGCATTGTTCGATGCTTTGTGAGTAGATAGAATCACACCAGAGAGAGCTATTGGCATGTCACCATTCCAGCTGCTTTATGGTTTGAATGCAGAAATTCCCATAACTTTAGAGCTTCCTACTCATAAGTTGGCCAAGGTTGTTGAAGATGGAACCTTCGAGAGTTCCTTGGATAAAAGAATAATGTTTCTTCACTAGTTGGAGGAACAAAGAATACAAGTGGTAGATTGGCTTACAACCCATCAACAGAAAGTCAAGGTGCTCTTTGACAAGAAGGCCAAATAGAGAGAATTCCAAGTCGGTGATTGTGTCCTACTTTGGGATAAAAGGTGAGAACCAAAGGGAATGCACGACAAGTTTGATTCTCTTTGGCGAGGTTCTTTCACAATCCACCAGATAGAAGGAGATAATAGTTTCCTTGGCCTACCATGATGGAACTCCTTTTGCACTTCCATATAGTGCTCAACATCTAAAGAAATATTTTGAATAATCTTCATATAAGTAGCACTGTACATAATGTCCAAGTATTTTGAGTCTTCTAGAGTTTTTAAGATTTTGTGTCTTTCCTTTTCTGATCGCTTGATTCTATAGAACAATGAAGTAGATGAAGGCACTTAGAGATCTGGATTCTACATTCCTTATTGTTTCTAAGGATGAACGCAATATGTTCTCCAGTTAGAGCCAACTTTTGTTCTCAAATTTGAATTCACAAAATTGGACAACCCTACGCAATTTTCTCATAAATTCGTAGGTGAGTTTCTATAATTTTGGTATTCTTAATGGAATTATACGAAGCAAATTAGTTATCCATTGAATTGTCCAAAGTCTTACATCTTTTGAATTTCATTTTTAAAGGTTTCCATCGAGCTTCTCTTGATCTTTCTTGCTATGACACGTTTTTCTTCCCTGACTACAGGTGCTCAATTTTTGGTAACCTTCCAGTCTTTATTTGATTTTTCTTGATTGTTTGGTTTGTTTTTGGTTTTTTTTTTGCCCTAGTTTTGTTGTATTTTAAATTCCGCACATTTTGAGCTATCTTAAGCCTAAATTAGAGCTATATTTCAATAGATAATGAGGAATTAAGTAACCTGCAAGTGGGGTTTTTAAGCCTGATTGGAAGTCTTCATTTCTTGTTTAAAATCTTGAGATGTGGAAACAAAAGTTCATCGAGGTCTCTTAAGTCATGTCAAGTGGAATTCTTGTTAGTCATTACTTGTCGTCTTGGGTATCATTTGCTTGCAAAATGGAATTAAAACTCCACCATTACATATTTGCAAGGGAATATATGAACATTAATGAAATTATATTGCATTGGTGGGCATTTTAAGCTTCATTACATGCCTTGTTTTTAAAATTGAAATGCTTGTAAATGAACATGAGAAACCCATCCTTAGAAAAAAAGAATGTTCTTAATTAAACTTATACTTGTTTAGTGGGCTTTCTAAGCTTATTTGCAAGTATTATTTTTGTTTTAAATGGAAGCATGTTTTATTTGTAATGATGACTTAAAAGTCTCTCCAAAAGACAAGGTGGTGATTCATTACACATCTAGAAACTCGTGTATATGTTAAAAGAGACTTGTTAAGCCATTTTAAAATCATGTCACTTCCTTGATGTGTTGTTAAATAACTTGTGCATGGCTTTTAAAACCCCATCGCTTCCTTAATACAACATTTTGACATGATTCTTCCAACTAAAAGCCCGTCATCGATTATTCAGGGCATTTTTGGTTCTTTCAACATATGTATTGATGTTTTAAAAGCCTGTCACCAGTCATATACACAATTTTAGAAGGGTTTATTCATTTCAACAAATGTATTGTGAATTTAAAAAGTTTGTCCCTGTTCTTTTAACACATTTTTGGCTTGCATTTCAAGTTTAAAAGCCCTGCCATAGGCATAAATAAGATGTTTTAAAAGAAAACAAGCATATTTTAGCTAGCATCATGCTCTTAAAAGCCCATCGTGATTGCTCATTCTTGCCAATAACATTGTGAAGGCAGTGTTTTGCTTGTATCGTGCTCTATAAAGTCTGTCTAGGGCAAAAAAAATTGGTTTTTGAAAGGAGAGAGGCATTTAAAACTTATAGTGTTTACTAGAAATCTCATCCAAAGGTATACATATGATTTGCAGATTTTTTCCTTCAACAAAAAATGCGTTGATCTTCTGTAGGTGCCATTTTTTACATCTATTGCATTGTGGCTTGCATTCCCAACCAAAAATCACATACTACAAGGTTGAATCAGTCATTAGAGTGATATTCTCGATTATTTCTTCTCTCATTCATGGACATTTGTCAAGGATTCATGGAGGAATGAGAATCACATTCGTTCTTGTGAGAAGATTTGATCCAACTCTTTGTCTATCTAGCTACAAAATTGGAGAGCTTTCCTAGATTTGAAATCATTAAAGATTTGGGAGATTTCTTCAAAGATTTGAGACTTCTTCCTTGCATTTTGTTTCTCAAGAAGGAGGTATGTTTTCCTTTGCTTTTGTTCTTGTTTTGAAGAAGTTTTTTGTATGAAGGTTTGCTTCATCTTTATGCAAAAACAGCCAGGGCTGTTTTGGTTGGTTTTCTTTTCCAAGTTTTGTATATATGTTTGTTTTTGAAATTACAAATCTTTCAAACCATTTTCAGATTTGTAATTTTTGTTTAAAGTATTATTTTTCAAAACAATGAAAGTTCTTCCCCCAAATTGCAAATGTGAAGTTCTTCCCACAAAGAGTGTTGTTTTTCAAGCAATGCAATATCTTCCCCTCAATGAAAAAGCACATGTTTTTCCTTCACTTATAGATGGGATTAAAAACCCCGTTCATAAGCTTGTCTTGCCTAAAAGAGAAAAGTTTTTCCCCCTATCTGCAATGAGAGATAAATATCCCACCTACAAGTTCTCTTCAAGCAAACTTTGAATTCTTTTTCAAAGATGCAAATGGACTTAAAAATCCCGTTTGTAGGAAACAAGTACCTTCAAAATGATCACTTGTAATGGGACTTAAAAACCCCACTTACAAGAGAAAAATCTTCCCATCTGTCTATATATGCTTATGCACCTCATTTCCATGCACAAATTCTTTCTTTCCATATACTTGCAAAGCTCCTAAAAAACCCCATTTTTAGCTTTTCTCCCATCTAAATAGTTGATTTCATCCAAATTCCTTCATCTTTCATTGCTCAAAAAGCATTCTATTCGTATCCAACACACATATGCTTCCAAATTTGCGAAGTTTAAGCCTAAAATAGTGCCTTATGGATTCATCCATTCCATATGAAGATGTTCTTACATTATAGAATTTCCATGTTGCAGCTTCATCCATAGGTGTTCTTGCTATGCCAAAAGAGCCAGTTTCTCCAAAACGCAAGAAAAAGATGAAGCATCAATAATGAAAGTACTCAAATTATTTCTTACCTTGCTAGGTTGCCTCTTATTTTGATGAGATCAAAGATATGGAACTTGGACACCTTGACATGGCTGAATTTCTTAAAAGAGTGGAAACTTCCACATAGGATGAGATAGAAACTATTGTTTAGAGTCATATTCACTTATTTTCCACATTTATAGTGGATTCCCTAGAACCATGTTTCGTAATGGCATGCGTGTAGTGTTAGCAATTTAAGTTGTCATTAGTGTAAGTTCACAAACACCACGCACCGGTAGAAGCTCACCGGTCTCTCGCGTTACCTTATAGACACCGGTAGATTAACAACAGTATTTATGCACCGGTCATAGAAGCAAAGGAGGTACACCAGTAGACCGATCAAATACACCACACCGGTCTCTCAGTGTATAAAGTGATAAACTGAGTATAAGATGTATCAGTCCAAACCACCTAAAGATCCGCACCGGATTCTACAGAAGTAGTTTGAGTTAAAACCGGATTATACGGGACATCCATCGCTGAGAAGTGAAGTTAGCTTTTTAACTGGAGTTAGCTTTATTTTTGCAGATGTTTCATAGGTAAACTCCAGATCATAACGCATAGATTTCTGCTAGTTGCATGATTTTATTGGTGAGTTTATAGCCTGGCGGTTCTATGAGTTAAGGATCTCATTATGATGAACTCATGTATAAATACAGGTCCATAGGATGCAAGAAAAAGTGTTGTTGAGAAGTGCTAAGAGCAGAGAAGAGGAATCTACGAAGAGATCACAGTCACCAGAGGTGAAGGAGGATAAAGCCAAAGAAGATTCAACAGCCAGGCAATCGGGGAATGAAAAACAGGTATGATCTGATTAGGCAATTAGTGTCATAAGAAGATCATTATTTTTATAAAGCGTGAAAGAAAGTCAAAATCCCTTGCATTGGGGTGGACCTAATTGGTTCATTGTAAAATCCCCTAACAAGGTAATATCATTGTTGATATTCAAAGTCCTTTAACCAGGCAACTCTTAACAGGGTTAAGATCTTAACCGATCTTCTGTAAAATCCTTTAACCGGGTAGCAGTCTAACAAGTGCTTTGTAAGCTCCTAACAGGGTGCCTTCATTTTGTGGTAGTGAAGTTGTGAGCTCTATCTCACTGTGGTTTTTCCTTCTAACCGAAGGTTTCCACGTATATATCTTGTGATGATCTGTGTACTTCTTTTATAGTTGTGAATGTTTGTTTTATGTTTCATTTAGATTACAAGAAGTACTTAACAAGATTGAAAAATAGAGAAAATAGTTCTTATTGATTCACCCCCCCCTCTTAGTAACCAATTAGTAATAACAATTGGTATCAGAGCCGAGTCCTCTATAAAAGTTTAACAGCTTGAGAGAAAGATCATGGAGGGTTACAGGTATCAGAAGCAACTAGAGGAAGCCAACGAGACAATTGTCTTTCTGGAAAATAGGCTAAGAAGGTCACTTGCAAAGAGAAAGGAGCTGGCTCTACAACTGAATGAAAGCAATGAGACCATTGATGAACTCTCTGGACAAAGTGGATTTGATGAAGTAGAGGAAGCAGTCTTTGAGCTTATGGAAAGGAACTAGATCCTAACCGATCAGATCTTCAACCTCAAACAGGAACAAGAGGATAATGGCAGGAGGATGACTGAACTAATTAAGAAAAAGAGAAAAGCTGAAGATGAAAGAAACTCAGCGGTCAAATCCTTAGCTGCCTCAAAAAGAGCAAGAAACCGGGCAATAGAAGTTATAGGAGCAAATGAGCTTACCATTCTACAACTTCAAGAAGACATGCAGATTTTCATCCAAGAAAATGCCAACATGTAAAAGGGCTGGTGTGACAGGGATGAAGCATGCAAAAAATGGCACTAGAGTTGTATCAACTAAAGGAGCAGATAAAAGAGCTTGAAGAAAGAAATGAGCAACTTATAGCTTAAAGAAAGCATAAAGATCAAACCAATCTTGGATTCACTGGTGAAGACACCAAAGAGACTGGTGAATCTCCTGGAGCTAAGACAAGCAAGAAAACAAAGAAGCAGTTGGCACAAAAAGGTAAGAAGACCTCTAACTCATCTCGTAATCATTGTGGGAAACCGGGTCATGGAACAAATAACTGCAAGATTGCACTAGTAAAGCCAAACAATAGCCACTGCAAGAACTGTTGCAAAAATGGTCACAAGATCAGTGAATGCTGGTCCAGTCCCACATTGGTGTCCAGTGGAAGCAGGGGAAGCTTCAAGGGTTACTATTTTGCATGTAACAAATTTGGGCACAAGGCTGAAGAATGTTAATCAAAGACAATGGCGTTTAGATCCCCAAGACTAGTATTCACCAAGAGAAACAAGAATCAGAGCACAACCAACTGTGCAAATTATGGGACTGTCAGTCACAATAACTCATGGAAGTCAACCGATAAAGCTTGCTATCACTGCAACAAAGTTGGGCACTTAGCAAAAGACTGTAAAAACTGGTGCTCAAACAAAAGGAGAGGATCAATCAAACCGGAAGACAAGACTTCATCTTAAAAAGAGAAAATCAACAGGGAAGAGAAGATCCCGAAGGTAATAAAGCAGATATGGCTCAAAAAGGTTTCGAAAAGCTCTGCTGAGGAGAAGATCGAGCAACAATCATCATCAGTTGATGGTGACTCCTCTTTAGCAAACTAATCCGCAATGGCCTAGAGGGAACCGGTAGACCTTTCACCGTTTCTGGTAGTACTAGTGAGAATCAAACTCACTCAGTCTACAAGACTAACTGGATAGTGGAGCAAAAATCAAATCGAGGATTGCCAATCACAAAAGCCGGATCACCAGTTAAGAAAAATGGAAAGAAAAGTTAGGTAAGGCATTTATTACTATAGCCGTTTAACGAATAGTTACCATTTGGTAATTACCGCTATGCCCTAACCCTATAAAAGAAAGAAGAATTACTCATAAATTTTACTTTGCTTTCATTGTGATTAACAAATTTTTATGAGTAATATTCTTGCGCCTTGATCATCGTGAGCGACTATCTGTTAGAACCAATCAAAGCTTCTTTCTATCAATCAACTGCTCGCAATGGCATCGTCATCCTCCACTATAAAATTGATCAAAGGAGACCAGGAGAACAGGCCAACATACAACATCTTGCCGGTTCAAAACAGAGAGAACCACATGGCTGGAGCACTCTTGTCTGTACCAAAAGGAGTCTTCTTAATTGAAGATGTCACAGCATTCATTCACACCAAACAAGAAGAATTGGGTGAAACCTACATTCAAGGAGAATATCTTACATTGTGTGATGAAGGGAGACTTCCTGATAATTATGCCAAGCTAATATCTTTTGGACTTATCAACAGAGTATGCTACCCGACCATCTTTCATGAAGATCTAATTCGACTGGTTCTCAGTCGTCTTCATGAACTAGGTTTTTGGATAACAAGAGGTGCATGCAATCCAATCATCAAGGATGATTTGCATAGAGTGACTGGATACAACAACCAAGGGGAAGCTCTAACCCTAAGGACCATCTCCAATGCCGTCGTCAATAAACTGACCAAATCAAGACCGGATGGTCAACTCATGATCGTGACCGATATTGAGGATGACGGAGTGCGCTTGGCATCTACTGTCATTGGGTACAAGGTCTACCAGTCTAGCAATATTAACAGTATACCAGATGGAGCTATTCACGCTGCGCACCAGATAATGCATGACAATGCCCAATACGACATCTGTGCAATGCTTCAAAGCCAAATTTTTGAAAATATGTGAAAGCTGGGAGTTGTGAAGAAGAAATCAATGAAGTACGGGACCCTTCTCGTATGTCTCTACTTTTATTACTCCAACTTCTTCCCGGGAATAGGAGATGTGATATGGAAGACCGATAGAACAGTGATGCAACAAATTAGTGATATGGCTAATCAACTGGGTAATCGGTTAAGTGATGTGATGACCGAACACTTTGAGGCATTTCAATTGAAAATGCACGAAAGAGAGAGGGTGCCATCAAAGATTGTTGAGCGGTACAAGGACGATGTATGCTTTCTAGTTACAACCGATTTCTGCATCATCCAAGCAGTGGAACCAAGACACGTATATGCCCCTGAGATAGGATACAAGATCACTTCCAAAATTGCTAAGGCATATGCTGATGCCCTATGTGATGCAAATTTGGATCTCGGTGCAAATCAATTTGGGACCTATGCTAAGATTCAACAGAACTTGTCAAAGAGGGCACAAATAAAGAATGTCTACAAGAGAATGCCCCCACCAAAGAAGAAATCGGTCACTGAGCAACCCAAGGCTCGTAAGAAGAAAGCGGAACCCATATCCGGTGCTCAGGCAATAGAACAAGAGGAGACAGATTCTGAAGATATAGTTTAATCAAAAGGAAGAAGGGTACAAGCAGACCGGAAAAGGAACCTGAACCAAGACAAAGAAGACAAGATATTGATGAATTGGTTGCTGCAATAAAGGAAATAGGGAGGTTAGGACAAGTGGGCAAAAGGTACAAATTAAGCAATGATGAAGACAGGAGAAAGATTGAAGAAGCAATAGTGCACTGCTTTCATAAGTTCAATCTGGATCCTAGCGAACTTCTCAAGACTATTCCCAAAGATCTTCTACAAATTATTAAAGATCCGTGGAAGGCTGCAGAGGACAAAGAAAAGGAGCTGAGAATATGTGCTCTTCTAGAAATGCAAGACCATCTTACTCTAGAAGAAGCCACAGAACAAGCTGGAATACATCAGCAAACCTTTTCCACAAAAAGGAGGATCGGTCTCATGCTTGTTGGAGAATCTAAGAAAGTGCATACTGAAGCTGTGGTGATGTGGACTAAACTTCTTCATACCAAGCAGCAAGCGGAAGAAGCAGCTCAAAGAGCAGCAGCAAAACCGGTCCTTGACACCGGTAAGGGAAAAGGAGTGCTTGGTGCAGAAGCACCTATCACAGGAATGAGCTCTATAGTACCGGTCATCAATATCACCGATTACAAGAGTAGTGATCCAGCAGTCCTCATCTCACCAAGTAAAGGTAACACTAAACAGATATCAGTTAGTGATATTGTTAATGAAGTAATAGATATAGGTATAGTAGACAATGCTTCCAAGTGGTATAGTGTGTTAGAAGAAGATAAGCAGGCAGTAATTACAGCAATAGTGGGAACCTTTTTGGACTTTCACAAGACTCCAAGAGACTACAGGCCAAAGTTTCCACCGGAACTGAATTTCAGGCTTCTAGTCATATGGAGAACCGGTCTAGGAACAAATATTAGAATAAGTAAAGAGACACTATCTCTAGTAAGACCTGGCATAAATGAAGAAAGGATCAAGCTTCTATTGGAAGAAGCATCAATGAATTTGCAACTTGGACTAAGAGTTGCCAAAATTATAAATGGACTTGAGAAAGAGGTTTGTTGTCGGCATAATTGTTATGTACAGGTGTTGTTAATAAAGTCATGTTATGTTAATCTGGGTAGTTAGTACCGAAAGGGTAAACCGTTACGACGCGACGGTTCGGTTGTGTCCCTTAGGAAACTATATGTATACACTTGTTATGTGTTGTAGACACGATTGAATGTACAAGCTCTTATGATTATGAATGGAATAGCTCATTGTCTTCTATGTTGCGTACTTGACTATCTGATTGTGTCTATGTATCTGTCTGTTACCCCACAAGGGTAAACATCTGGCGCCGTTGCCTAGACATACCCGGATGGCGAGTAGGCATAATGGGCTTACCTGTTGGTGAGATAAACCCAGAAGCAGATGATGCCCGTACTGAGTTGTACGAAGGAGAGGATAATCAGGCATGGGAATTTCGAATTTTATTCCAAGTAGCTCTTGAAACTTACGTCCGAAGGGAGGCAACAAACCAAGACGTCCCTACAGGTGCAGTGTGGGACGCGATTGGGGCTAATCCGGTAGCCAATCGACTGTTGAACCAACTTCCACGGTTGCTGGCACAAGTAGCACTAGCACGACGCGTTCGGCAGGAGGAAATTGATTGAGAGGAACGCCGCCAGGAGATCCTCCGTGCATTTCATGCCCGAGAGCATCTTTGTCGCCGTCGGGAGGAAGGAAATGAAAAACAGTAAAGTTTTTGAAGTATGAAATGAAGGGGAAGGGAACACAAAAATTCAATTGTAGTACAAATGAGAATGTTGTAAAGCAACATGAATTAATAAAAATAAGTGTTCTTTTCGATTGAGCAATGTGTATAGTCTGTCTTGATGCCCAATAATTTAAATAAAGATCGGTATAAAAAAGTGGTGGATGACAAAGGGGAAGCCGCATAGAAGGCTTTGATATCCACGCAGCAACATGAATGTCGATATAGGCTTAGGCAACTTGCCAAGGACCAGCTTGCCGGAGGGTTGCCCGAAGGGGATCTCGAAAGTGGCACAGAAGGTGCAGAAGCCGACTTAGAACAGTTCATTTTGCCGAAACATCGAAGAGTGCGGAGTAGAGAAGAATTAATTGAGGAAACGCGAGCGACGAAAACCTTACTCTAGGAAGAACGAAACCAGTTTGAAGACTTGGCCCATACACCACGTGCGGAGGACCGAGATCACGAAGGGAACCATACAGATGAGGGTGACAGTGACAGAATTGCCGGAGGTGCCAGGGATAGTACGACCGAAGGCACTCGAGACATGTAGGTAAACCTTCCGTTGGAGCCCACGACTCCACACAACATAGTTCCACTGGTTCCACAGGCACAAGCACAAGTGCCATTAGTAAACACTACACAAAGCAACACAACAGGGGTGGGTGTGGGTACCAGCACAGGCGGTGCCGGACAACCGAAAATAGCCCAACCACCTATGGCAGCACACAAAGAAAAGTTGCCCAAATTCCATGATGATGGAAAGGATGACCTAGCACGGCATTTCCATACATGCGAAACCATTTGGTCAGCCAACGAGGTGACTGACCAGGACGAATGGATGAAGCAATTCCTCGCTACACTCAGGGGAGTTGCCATTCACTGGTACTCAGACTTGGATAAAACCAAGATAGCCACATGGGACGAACTCAAGAAAGTATTCGAGAAGGAGTTTCGGCTTCTGAGAGACGACAATGAGATAGTCTTCAAAATCTACGGAATAAAACAAGGAAAAAAGGAGACCGTACGAGCGTATGGCCGCTGGCTAAAGGAATTAGTTGGAAAGATGGAAAGCCAACCGGTTGACGGCCTAAAAAAGAGGTGGTTTGTCGAGGGCTTGAACTCTAAGTTACGTTGGAAGATGAAAATCGTACCTCTGACATCCTACAGTAATGCATACAATTGGGCCATGGACTTGGAAAGCGAGAACAAGACATCCAAAAAGAAAAAGAACAAATCCTCCTCATCCAAAGATGATACGTCCGAAGAAGAGAGTAGCAGCGACGAGAAGCCGAAGAAGAAAGTCACGGCCTTTCAGAAGGATATGGAACGGATGTTAAAAGAGTTTAAGACAATGAAGGGGACAACAAGCAAGGATGATGAACTGTGGTGCATGGATTGTAAGGAGAGCGGCCACATGAAGGGTGCCTGTCCCAAGAAGGCATTCTATGACATCTGCCAGATCATGGGACATTCTACAAAGGAATGCCCATACAATCTGAAGGTGCGTAACCAGCAAGTGCTCTATACACAAGAGTAGCCCTCCCCGTCGGATTCAAACAATAACGCATCTTCCGGAGGCTATCGGGGAAATCGACGAGGTGAAAGAGGGAATAATAATAATTCCACCCGAAGTAGAGTCCAGTACGATTCGAAGGGATGCCCAATGATTCAATGTCAGGCATGCAACGAGTGGGGTCACTTCGCAAGGGAATGTAGTAATAATGATGCCTCTCAAAAGCTATGTCAGTGGTGTGGGCCCGGTGACCATGAAGATGCTGATTGTTCGAAGTTTGGTGTAGGGGCCAATCTGATTGATATCGAAGGCAACACATGGGTTAAAGAAGCTATACTTGCTCTTAGCCGAGGGCAAGCGAAGGAAGCCCGATACCCCCATCCCCGTACGAAGAAGCAGAGATGGCAGAAGCAAGGGAGGAAATAGAAAGGGTGATGAAAACCCAACGGGGAGAGACACACGAATCATCCGGACCCTACTGCACAGACGCGGAGAGGAACATTGTATGGAAGATGCTCCAACTGGAGGTACCTGTCAAGCTGGAGGACCTCCTACACACCATGCCTCAATTGGGGACAGTGCTATTGGGTACAAAGGTTGATAAACCCAAACCGAAGCACACGGACGCTTTCGTACTGGGAAGCTCGGCGACAAATCCAATGCTGGTCGCTGTCAACAACAACAGACATCCAGCCGTGGTGGAGATGGGCATCCTGGGCACCATCCTAACGGATACTATAGTAGATGGTGGATCCGGGGTAAACGTCCTTCCGAAGGACAAATGGAAAAAGTTAGGAAAGCCCACTCTGTGGCCACCTACATTTAATCTACTAGGTGTCGACCAGCATGGGATTAAACCCCTCGGCACGTTGATGGCACAACAAGTCACTGTGGGTGCACAACCATTTGTGCTCGACTTTGTGGTCATTCTGTTAAAATAGAAAGGGTATGACGCCATACTCGGAAGAGGTTGGCTGGTGGCAGCGAAAGCAAACCACAACTGGAAACGGAATACACTCTCGATGGAGAGCAGAGGCAAGAAATTTACTATTGATCTCCGGACCCAGTTGGTAAGCAAGGAACTTGCCTCTTCCTCGGGATTTGAATCCGAAGGGGAGAATGACCCATGAGACGAAGGTAGAGAGGGGATGGATCCGGATGCCGAAGGCATACTAAAACTCGAAGGATGCTGTTCGGAGGATGACACAGATTCATTGAATGGATTGTTCCATTGGTAGCAGGAGGACTATGAGATGTTCTCACCCTCCTATAACGTATTAAGCGTCGAAGAAGAAGAGCCAGATCAATATCCACCAGAGTACGAGGAGTATAAGGAAGGAGAAGCTACAATGGACACCGTACCCGCACATCAGTTTAAAAACAAGGAGGCTATGAAGTACAAAGAACCGATAGTGAAACCTTTGAATCTGGGTACAGAGACAGATGGGAAAATCATTCTGGTAGGGGATGACTGGAACCCAGTGCTGAAAATGACAGCATTCAAGATCTTCACCGAGTACAAAGATGTATTCGCGTGGACTTATAAGGATTTGAAGGGGGTCCCATCGGAGTTATGTGTTCACCGTATCCCGTTGGTACCAGGCGCAGTACCAGTATGACAGCGGCCGTACAGAATGAATAAAAACTATGCTATGAAAGTACAAGAGGAGATTGAACGAATGTTGGAGGCTAAAATTATCTTCAGGGTGCAGACTAGTGAATGGGTATCCCCCATCGTAATTTCTCTTAAGAAGGATGGCAACTAGATCCGAATTTGTGTCGACTTCCGGCATCTCAATGCAGTCACTTTTAAGGATCCGTTTCCCATACCGTTTACGGACTCTATTCTTGAAGAGGTGGCCGGCCATGAAATCTATTCATTTATGGACAGATTTTTCGGCTATAACCAGATATCAATCGCGGAAGAAGATACGCTGAAAATGACATTTGTGGTGGAGGACGGAGTATACGCTTACAACCGGATGCCGTTCGGTCTCTGCAATGGTCCGGCAACGTTCCAATGAATAATTCTCCACATCTTCGACAAGATGTCCATGGGTAATTTCAAGGCATTCCTGGATGACTGGTCCATCTACAGCGGGGAGGAGACGCATTTGAAGGCACTCGGAGAATGTATGGACAGGTGCCAGAGGGCACGACTTGCATTGAACCCTAAGAAATGCCGATTCATGGTACCTCAGGGTAGACTACTGGGGCATATAGTCTGTAAAGCGGGACTCAAAACAGACCCAGATAAAGTTCGGGTGATTGTGGAGATGGAACCCCCATAGGATGTCATAGGGGTAAAATCTTTTCTGGGACATATCGGTTATTATCGAAGGTTCATAAATTTTTTTTCCCAAACGTATGGGGAATGGTGCGGACGGAATCATTTAAGGAATTGAAATCAAGACTGTTGGCAGCACCAATATTGGCCTACCCAAATTGGGACAGAGAATTTCATGTGCACGTCGATGCCTCCAACTATGCAATAGGTGTGACATTGGCACAAGTTGGGGATCATGGGTTGGATCACCCGGTCTACTTCGCCAGTAGACTACTCTTGAAAGCTGAAAGGAACTACAGTACAACTGAAAGGGAAGCACTCGACATGGTTTACACCGTTTAGAAGTTTCGACATTATTTGTTGGCGACACCCTTCACCTTCTATGTAGACCACCAAGCTCTGATGTACTTGGTGAACAAACCAATTATTCAAGGATGGGTGAGTCGATGGCTATTATTATTGCAAGAATTCACATTCAATATTATAGTACGGCCAGGGAAGAGCCATGTGATTGCCGATCAACTGTCACGAATCAAGTCAGGAGAACAAGCGGGAGGGGTGAATGATGATTTTTCAGATGCGCACCTATTCCGGATTGCGATTTTACCATCTTGGTACACTCGTATTGGCGAAGACCTATCTACGTCCTAGTTCCCTCAGGACATGCCACCAGGGGAACGACGCAAACTCGTTTTGAAAAGCCGAATGTTCCAACTTATCAATGGGTTCCTCTACAAAATGGGGACAGATCAGGTACTTCGACGGTGTGTGATGGAGGAAGAGATTTCGAGTATCTTGAAGGAGGCTCACGAAGGACCGACAGGAGGCCATATGGGGCCAGACACAACGGCAAGAAAAGTACTGCTCGCTGGACTATGGTGGCCGACGCTACACAGTGACACCAGGGAATGGGTCGGAAGTTGTGATACGTGCCAGCCGGCTGGGAAACCATTAAAACAAGATTTGATGCCATTAAACCCTTCGGCTATGCAGGAGTTATTTGAACGGTGGGGGCTTGATTTTGTGGGGCCCTTAAAATTTAGCAGACCTCGGCGGTGTACATATATCATGGTAGCTACGGAGTACTTGACGAAGTGGGTCGAAGCACGGGCCCTACCGAACAACACCGCTGTAAGTACAACCAGGTTTATCTATGAACAAATTATTATGAGGTACGAAATCCCACTACAGATAACCAATGACAGAGGAGGCCATTTTGTAAATCATGTGGTGAGACTTCTTACGACAGAGTTTAAGATTTTTCACTCCTTGTCTAGTCCATATTACCCGAGAGCCTATGGTCAAGCGGAGGCAACCAACAAGATCCTGGTCTCGGTCATCTATAAGTCGTGCGGGGTAGAAAAGGAAGATTAGGAGGAGAAGCTGCCATCGGTGTTATGGGCATACCGCACCACTTACAAAGTGACGACAGGCCAGACACCTTTCCAATTAATGTACGGACAGGAAGCGGTAGTACCTATGGAGTTCATGGTGCCAAGCCTCCGAATTGCTATCGACAATAAACTTGGCAATATGGAGAGCCTGAGGGAGCGCCTCTACATGCTAAACAAACTCGATGAACGAAGGTTGATGGCACAATGGGCGACAGACGTGGTCCAGCAACGATGGAAACACTGGCATGACCGACACATCTGGCAGGCAAGGTTCACCCCGGGGCAGTTAGTTTTGAAATATAATGGCTGAAAAGAGATCAAGCCCGACAAGTTCAAGGTCAAGTGGTTAGGCCCCTACAAGGTCCGAGAGGTCGCAGCGAATGGGTCTGTCAAACTCTGGACCCTCGACGGACAGGAAATTTCGGAGCCTGTCAATGGTTCAAAACTGAAAGTGTATCATCTGAGGCCGGAGGCGTATAGGCAGCCCGGCAATTGATACAACTTTAGAAAAAAAAAAAAATGAAAAATTGGAAAAAAAAAAAATCGAAAAAGTGAGAAAATAAAAAAAAAATTAAAATGAAGCAATAAAGACCGTACGGTCGTACGACAACTTGGAGAAATGAAGGAAGCTTAGAAAAGGTACCGTACGGTTTTTGTAAGTCCAAAACGATGGCCGTACGGCAAAAAGGAAGAAACTTATAAATATAAACAATGGAAATAATGGACCGTACGACAAGGGAAATTTAAATATAAATATAAGTTCGAAGGCATTCATTGAGAAGCAGAAGGTAACCGTACGGCTACCAAAGTTCATTATCCATACGGAAAAATAAAGGGAGCTTCTAAACAATCCAAAGGCAGAAGGAACTAAGTGGCAAATTAAAGAGTTCGAAGCAAGTGTACGACAACTTTGGTGAAAGTGAATAAGACTGTATGGCAAACATTAAAAATAGACGCATCTTCATAAAGGATCGCACCCTACGGCTGTACGGCCAAAGGAAGAAATAAAAAGGAAACAGGCATACGACATTTTTTTTTAATAAGAAAAGTTCAGAAGCAATAAAAGATGAGCCGTACGGTACCATAAGAATGAAACACGCACACTGTACGGCCAAGATGAACAAAGGTGTTAAGGGATGCCGTACGACAAAACACAAAAAGTAAAAGGAAGCACCACCGTACTACCGTACGGTCACAAGGAGCTAATAAGGAGAGTCGTATGGCTATTAATGTGTATAGCCAAGTACAGTACAGTCAAATCCAGAAAAGAGGAATGCATGAGCCACCGCACGGAAACAAATTCAATGCATAGAGTACAGTACCGTACGACTTAGGAAGAATTCAAGCATCGTTAGAGGAGCTGACCGCACGGCAAAGGGACAGAGGCATGTGTAATAAGAACATTATAAACTCCAAGAGCACCAACGTAAACGTTTGACGGCAGTTGGAAAAGAGCAAAGTTGGCATATCCGTACGGCATTAGATAATTTCATAAACAGTAATAACGGTTTGGGGCAAACATTTCAGTTATATCCGTACAGTACAGAAGGAGAGTGAAGACAAGGGAGAAAAGCAGTTGTGAAACGGTTATATATCTTACCACGAACAAGAAATCATTAAGATGCAATCTGCAGGCAAGAGAAGTTGGAGGAAGAAATTGGAAGAGGACTCCAGCAACATGAGCAAATATACACCAAGGGTTGCAGGCAGTGGTACTGGGAAGAAGCTGCAAGTGTACAGGCCTCAAATGGCACCTGTAGCATCTCAGAAGGAAGCAATTACAACACACAATATTGCTTTTGAGGGTTTGAACGGCTTAGACTGCCGTAGATGGTGGTAGGAGAATGATAATGATCCAAACACTCGTCTGGTGAAGCATAACTTGTCACGGGCTCAGGTACGGTGGGTAATTGAAATGCCCATATTTTGCATTTGGGATTTTGAAGGCGTGCTGTGGGCATTGATTGAAGCATTTGATAGTTTTTCCAAGACCAGCACCATTCCATACTTGGGACATTCAGTGACGGTCTCATTTACAGTAGTGGAGTTTTGCAGAGTCTTCGGGCTACCGAAAAAGGGAGTACGGGTGGATTTGAAGCCATAGAAGATGGCCATGGAGAATAAGGATTTTTATATTAGACTGGTTTGTAGGGATGACCTCTCACCTGCGAAGGAGTCTCTCCGGAAGGCATCCCATAACCGTGGCATCAAGAAAACATTCATTCAGAAGGGGCACTGGCGCACACTCATGGATTTGGTAAAGAGTAGGCTTATGGGAGCCAGCCGTGCCTCCGACATTTCATTTCAGCAGGTTGCTTTGATGAACTATCTTCTAGGGGGTAGGATGTATGATTGGGCGACGGTGTTGGCGGAACGGATGTACGCGTTCATGACTTTGCAGCACCGTACATTCTAGATGCCTCATTACGCGATTGGCCTATTCTTGGATGTTGCGGAGCATTAGATTCCAGTAGACATTTTAGCATCCGAGCTCAAGCCGGGACCCTTGGTGCCAAGTGAACCTCCGATTATGTGGTGGCATCACCTAGATATCCCCGGAGGCCAGAAGGTAGCTACGGGGAAACGCAACAGACCAGAGGTAGAAGCAAGTGGGGATACGGATAGTGGTTGGGAGGCGACCTCCGAAGAGGGCAGCAGTGAGGACAATGATGAGGAGGACGTGCGGGTGGTGTCAGTAGTTCCGTTATTATTCCCACGTCCAGGGCCCTCCGGGATGAGACAGGTTACTTTGGCATCGGGTTCTACAGCCATCCCGACATTTGGCCAAATGAGGACCCTAGTTCAGTTGACTCCACCGACGGGCACGACTACTCAAGTTTCCAGAACAGAGACACCCATGGAACCTGAGACGGTTATCCTCATGGATACGCTTCTAGATTTGACGACAAGAGATAGCGAGGGTCTTCTTTCGGGCAGAGACATGGTGGAGATGATGGAGCAGTGTGCTGAGCAGGGTAGGACTGAGTCTGGTCAAGTACAGTTGGAGCGGAGGCGACTGGTGGGGACTCCGTGGTGATCGAGTCTGATGATAGTAGGGATGAAGGAGTTCCTAGGAATGAAGAAGTGTGGGTTGAGGAGATCTTGACACCCCCAAATCAGACTGGACCTCACGTGGTAGGGCATGCCAGTGCCTTCTTGGTACAGAGATCCCTCCCACCGGTGGCACAGGGATTGGCTATTTTGTCCCCTCAGTGGAATTACCCTTCCTTGGAAGATGGTGCAGTGGGTGATATGGAGGTGACGGACAGAGGGTAGAGCCAGAGGTAGCTGAGGAGCTGGCACAGAAAGGGAAACCGGTTGAAGTGTTGATGGAAGAGGATTTGAGAGAGTACATGAACACTCTCGAGTTGGTGATGGATAAGGGTCAGCAGTTGGTGTAGACGGTGATCGTGGCACGGGAAAGAGGAGAGGCTTGGGAAAGGGCTCGGGAGGCAGTAGAGAGATCTCGGGAGGAGATAGCCGCCGAGTTAGCAGTGGAGTGACGTGCCTGGCAGGAGGAACATGCACAACTGTTGGCGCAGCTGGAGGTAGCCAATACCACCAGGAGTCTTGCAGATAGCCGGTTTGCCCAGAAGGATACTGAGTTCCAGGAGGCTACCCTTATGCTTAAGGAAGTTGTTGAGATTAATTCGCAGCTCTAGACAGACCTGAACATTCGGACACAACAGGTCTACCAACTGAGGCAGAGGGCTTCTTCGTCAACGTCCCAACCATCGGTTCCAAGGATGCCCCCTTCTACTTAGCTATTTTTTTTGTGTCTTTTCTGTACTAGACATTATCTCCATTTTGTTGTTAAGTCGCCGGAGACGACTTGTTTTTTGGGGGGGATGATGTTGTCAGCATAATTGTTATGTACAGGTGTTGTTAATAAAGTCATGTTATGTTAATTTGGGCAATTAGTACCGAAAGGGTAAACCGTTACGACGCTATGGTTCGGTCGTGTCCCTTCGAAAATTATATGTATACACTTGTTCTGTGTTGTAGACACGATTGAATGTACAAGCTCTTATGATTATGAATGGAATAGCTCATTGTCTTCTATGTTGCGTACTTGAATATCTGATTGTGTCTATGTATCTGTCTGTTACCCCATGAGGGTAAACAAGGTCTATCAAGGAACCCTAGATTTTTGGCAAAAATATGACTTCAATACTCTGGACAATTTAGGTCCTCAAGATCCAGTTGAACAACTACAAGCACCACCAGTCAGAATCCTCACTAGTGAAAAATTTGCAACCGGAATTGAAAAAGATCAAAAAGAGGAGTTCGCAGCTAGTGAACCAACTAATGGTGATCAAGAAACAAAGATTGAAGTACCGTTGGGTGAACTGCACACAACTACAGAACAACTGGATGCACTACATCAACAGGAACAGAATATAGAGGTTGAAATGCAACCGGAAGGTGATGCTCAGAACGAAGAGGAACCACCTGCAGAGCAAGTTCCACCTGAAAAAGAGGTCCCTCCGGTGAACCCAGCTCAAGAAAGAGCTGAAGAGAACAAGGGACAGGATGAAGAAATCCTAGTACATACTGAGAAAGCTCAACTAGAGCAAGAGCAAAGGGAGCAGCAAAAGCAACACAAATAGGTAGACATACCAAGTTCCTCATCTAAGAAGAAGTTGTCGTTTGCAGAGGAAAAGGATGCTAAAAAGAGCAAAGTAATTGATACAGTGGTAGACATCAGCAAGATATCAACAAGGCAGCTCAAAGAATTAACCAAGAGGAAACAAGACATGCTCCTGATTTTAGTAAAGAACATCCTGTGCAACTTTGTACCAGATGTAGACGTTGATGAAGATGAACCGGTCATCGATCAACTTGAGGTACTTGCACAAGAAATCGGTGAGGATCTAACAGATCCAGAAATAGTGGCTATTGACCACTATGAAAAGAAAAGAGTGGAAATTCTCCATAAACAGGTTGAGGAAATCAAGGTCAATGTGACAACCAACCTAAGAGTGTTGCAATAGCAACTACAAGTGGCCAATAATCTGATGACAAGAACATCACATTTTGAAACATTTTTGCAAGATCTATCAAAAAAGTCAGCGAAGGCCTCAAAGGACATTAGAGCCTTGTCCTCTCAGTTTGACATAAAGAACAAATCTACAACACATTATAGTAGAGAAATGACAAGTCTGGCACTTGTCAAAAGGAAGACTGCAGAAGAGGAAAGTAAAAGAATTCAGGACATTGTTGGATTCCAGCTATTTCTAGCTCCAACATTTGACAACATCTAGCACATTGCCACTTCAACAGAAGCTCTAATAAATGAACCAGACTATAAGACTGTTGAGGATATGGAAAACATCACTGTTTCCCTTACAACAGCCCTAAAGAATATTGAGCATGTAACCAATCAATGGGCACCTTTTCTTCACTCTGCCAAATCAATATACAAAGACATCTTCACAAAACTTCAACTGTGAAGAACTGTCACACCCTTTGTCCTCTGGAGGCAAAAAGGGGAAGAAGACCAGAACAGTGACTAAATAGGAACAGAGGAAAGAAGATGAGAAGGAAAGCAGAACCACTCAATCGCCGGAGCACACAAATAGGGAAGTCTAGAACAGGGGAAGTGGTCCACAGAGAACAAGGTAAATTTTGTCACAAGTAAGAATGTGTTTGTGTACAATTTTGCCACCAATGACAAAGGGGAAGATTGTTAGAAATTTAAGTTGTCATTAGTGTAAGTTCACAAACACCACGCACTGGTAGAAGCTCACCGGTCTCTTGTGTTACCTTATAGACACCAGTAGATTAGCAACAATATTTACACACCAGTCATAGAAGCAGAGGAGGTACACCGGTAGACCGATCAAATACACCACACTGGTCTCTCAGTGTATAAAGTGATAAACTGAGTATAAGATATATTGGTCCAAACTGCCTAAAGATCCGCACCAGATTCTGCGGAAGCAGTTTGAGTTAAAACTGGATTATACGGGACATCCACCGCTGAGAAGTGAAGTTAGCTTTACTTCTGCAGATGTTTCATAGGTAAACTCTAGATCATAACGCATAGCTTTCTACTAGTTGCATGATTTTATTGGTGAGTTTATAGCCTAGCAGTTCTATGAGTTAAGGGTCTCATTATGATGAACTCGTGTATAAATACAGGCCGTAGGACACAAGAAAAAGTGTTGTTGAGAAGTGCTAAGAGCAGAGAAGAGGAATCTGCGAAGAGATCACAGTCACTAGAGGGAGGATAAAGCCAAAGAAGATTCAACAACCAGGCAACTAGGGAATGAAAAATAGGTACGATCTGATCAGGCAATCAGTGTCATAAGAAGAACATTACTTTTATAAAGCGTTAAAGCAAGTCAAAATCCCTTGCATTAGGGTGGACCTAATTGGTTCATTGTAAAATCCCCTAACAGGGTAATATCATTGTTGAAATTCAAAGTCCTTTAACCATGCAACTCTTAACAAGGTTAAGATCTTAACCAATCTTCTGTAAAATCCCTTAACCGGGTAGCACTCTAACAAGTGCTTTGTAAGCTCCTAACAGGGCACCTTCATTTTGTAGTAGTTAAGTTGTGAGCTTTGTCTCACCGTGGTTTTTCCTTCTAACCGAAGGTTTCCACGTATATATCTTGTGATGATTTGTGTACTTTTACAGTTGTGAATGTTTTCTTTATGTTTCATTTAGATTACAAGAAGTACTTAACAAGGTTGAAAAATAGAGAAAATAGTTCTTACTGATTCACCCCCCCCTCTCAGTAACCAATTAGTAATAACATGTAACACTATGATTCTGAATCTAGGACCATCAAGGATGGCGATGGGAACACCATTATCAGTCTAGATCCAAACACTATTGACAGAATCTTCAAGGTTCTACCTATTCTAGTATGCATTGATATGACAAAAGAAAAGACCTTGAAGACTTGCAATGATGGGAAACATGATTTCATAAAGTACATAAATGAAAACTGGTTAGTGAACAAAAGAGCTTCTTTGACAAGATGGCCAAAGACAATCCATGGATCAAAATTCCGTGAGGAGATCAATGACTTGATCACCTTACTCATTAGGATCATGGGCCTCAGGGAGTCTGATGCCTTCAAACCTTGGATGTACAAATTCATCTCTCTAAATAGACCTCTCAACACACCCTCAAATAACTAACCACTAACAAAGGACACAAAAAATTGATTCTTGAACCGAAACTTACCAATTGCTATCCTTAACACTATCAAACTCAGTTTCAGATAGAAAAGTCAATTTTACCACATGCAAACCTTAACTTCAGCCCCTTCAACTTAGGGATATTGAAGAACATGTCAACACAAGCCTCTCCACCAATTTTTAGCATTTTCCACCATACCATTCATGAGAAGTGAATTTTTTAGTCAAACTAAAAGCTCTAGTTTATGAACATGGTTGTTAGGAAGATTGGCTTATTAGACCAATCAAATGACCTTCCCATTAGGACTGGTAAGAACAAAAATATCTGTAATAGAATTAACTTTTCGACCATATAAGTTTCAGACCCATACCAGTCTATACCAAGCCATACCAATTGAAAAAATAGACTGTTACACATGAAAACACAAAATTTAGAATGCTCCAATGACAAATTTCTTCTTCCACATGTGCTCCAACCTTGAAATTCGAGTTTGGAAGCCACATATATATATTATCATCCATTTCAACTGTTTCAACCAACCAACTAATCATATACTTAACAATTACATCAATTTGACAACTTTGACAAAAGTTGCTTGACAACTTTTTTTGCAATGTTACAACATTGTGTAACTTTTACAATTTTTAACCAATTGACCTATAACTTTCCAAAATGGATGGTCTCAAAGGACCTCATTGGATGCAAAAAATCCCTAAACAACCCAAAAACCAAGAAATGACCAAAATGATACCCTATGATGCTCTTGCATCATAGTTTCATCTTCCTCATTGTGTAACCCATTCTTCATATAATAGCTTAGTTTTGGAGAGATATTATTTAACACTTGACTTCTATAAGTAAATACTTCTTGTACTTGTGGATACCAACATGGTAAAATAACCACGCTATTATAAGATTCTTTAATGTGATTATCGAATATAGAGAACTCATGTTCAAAATTCATCTTCTAAACTTCAAGGTTTCTCAACTGTTTTGAGTCTCTCGAGATTGAGAATCTTGAGAGGTGGTCAGATTCTGACCTCCTCTTGGGATTATTTCATTACACACTTGAACTTGCAAATCCCATAAACTACATTGTTTCCACTTGTTCTTCTTACTTTTTCTCTTTGTTTTGATGATCTTCTCTTAATTTCCATATGATTTTATTGGATTTTTGCAAGGATCTGCATTTACAAATGTTGATATTATGGCCTTTACGGCAAATATCACTTACGCCAAACAAGATTAAATCAATTGCAGATATATTTTGATAGGTAAATAATGATATTAAATATATTATATATTTAATATCTATTATTTACAAGGAAATTCAATTTTGCAATGAATTGTTTGGTTGGGCCCAAGAGTCGGCCCTCTTGGAAGAATTATCCAAGTCGGCCCCTATTGGGAAATCTCCTTTGGCTCCTATATATATGAGACCAATTCTTGGGAGAAAGACACCGAAGACATAACGTGTTCTTCCTCTCAAGGATCATCTAATGTAGCAGGGCAACTGCGAAATTACCTAGGGTAGCAGCTAAAAGGGCAACTGCGAAATTACCTAGGGCTGCAGCGAAAATATAAAGGCAGCAAATTTATTCATCAGGAAGCTGCGAATTTCTGTCTAAAGTGCGGAGACCTCTTTGCCCTAACAACAATACATTAAGGAGTGAAATATGTGATCAGAATTCATGCAAAACAGTTCGCATATCAGATATGTGATACTAATACAGCACCTCAATCCGGGTACTATCTCTGAATCTATCTTATTGCATCATGTGCTTAGTTCTGTTAGACCTCTAGATTGAAGTAATCCTAAATAGAATTTGAAAAATATCAACAACAAAATCATCATTTTTACCTTGATTCATTATTTTATGCCCACTCCATTATCCTCTTCATCAATTTTGCATTAGAATATTGCCTTTTAGCCACTTAGAATTTACCTAGACTAGGGTGGATATTTGAGGGTTGTCGAGATTTTACAAGGAGAAAGGAGCAGAAATTCAAGGCCTGATAGGATTTGGAGTCCTAACACACGATCAGATTCTGACACATTCTCAGGATTATTTCAAAGGGAAGAGATTTTATCTAAGCTTCCTTTTCATTCCTTCAACCAAAATCCCAAGTTCTCTTGGTTATCACCTCTGAAAATTAGGCTCTTAGTCTGAAAATCAGGTTCTTAGTGATTGAAATCCATTCCAAATTCTGATTTTTTATCCTCACTTTGTTCCAAATCTGATTATTTCATCCAAGATTCCAATTCATTTTCACCTTTCACCTTTAATTCCCATCATTTCCATCAACTCGAACTTGAGTTTCTTATTAAAAATGCCCCTAAACTTTGGCGGAATTTTACTAGCTGTCAAGATATTTGTTTGGGAGAAGGGAATAAATCCAAGGGTTGTTGAGATTAGGAATCTAGAGACATGGTTGGATTCCGACCTAGTGTCAGATTTTTACCTAGTTTCGATATTTGGAGGAGTCCTGAGACGTGGTTGGATTCTGACCTACTCTCAGAATTTGTCATTTTGCAAGTCAACTCCCAATTGTTCAATGTAGTGTCTCCAGCATGGAGGGCATGATAGTTATATAAAGTATAACATTTATGTTATATTTTATACAAATATTGTCAGGATGTTTGAGAGTCGTTTCAGGTTCATAAGAGTTATAATAAACATTTTAGATTTTGGGAGATTCTAAAAAACACTATTAGGAAGTTTGAGAGTGGTTTCTACTTCATAGGAGTTATAAGGATTTTAGATTTTGGGAGATTTTAAAAAATTCCAGGGTCTGCCAAATTTCAAGAATCAGCATGCCTCCATCAATTTTATCTTCCATAGCTTTTCTTGACTTACCAAAATAAGTTTGATATTAGAACAAGGATTTCCAAGGGTTCTATTTCATTTCATCACAAACCCCTTGATTTCAACTTCACATCCTTGACTAGCTTGGCCTAGCTCTCACTGATATCCCTGACTGAGTTGACTTCCCAATGAGCCAAAGTTTCTCAAACTCATCTATTAGACCTAGAGACTTGAAAATTGCCCCAAAACTAGGACTACTTGGGACAACTACCCTACTGCTAAGTGAAAAGAGGGGATCCCCATTTGTAATGGGGTGATGGTGTGAAAACCTCACAACATGGCCCCTAGTCACACCATGAGCCAAAAAATAGGCAAAGAAAAACCAAAAAGCTCCAAAACACCACCAAAGGGAAATCAAACCCTCACGAGAAAGCATCCACTTTAGGAAAACCAACGAAGAACCCACTTGAAGGTATAGCTCAAATCCAAGGTCAACAAATCCTTGAAGGCCATACAAAAGAAAACATCGTGCAAAGACCAAAGGGGATGGAGTTGCAACTAAACTCAACAACGACAGCCTCAAAACAATATCCCAACGCAGCAACATCAAAGCCTAAGGAAAAAACATCACCCCACAAACAAGCCACAATCAAGGTAGCAAAGAGATGCACTACCACTGAGACCCAAGGACCTCCCCTTCTCCCACCGCTTCCACCTATCCCATTGCTCTCCATCACAAAGATTCTCCCTTGAAAAAGGTGTGGACAAGAGATGTATTGTTACCTATATTTTTTCTTTCAAGTCAAAATAGATTACTATTCCCCTAGGTCTTGTGAGCATTTTTAAAAAGGTATTTGAGTGTTGAAGGATAAAATCATAGGTTATTTCTAATGCCTTTGATCTACATTGCCAAAGTGAATAAAAGGAACATAGTGTCTTTGTCTTAGCTAAAATATTTTAAAAATGTTCTCAAAGATACATTGTTCACATTACTTTGTGGTGAAAAAGCATAATTATTTCAAGAGGTTTTTTGGAGCAAGAATCTTTTAAAATTCTAAATACATGTATGTTCACCCAATGTTCACTTGGGGTCAAAAGAGTCAAACTATGGGTTAAAGATGGAATAAAGCCCAAAAGCCCTAGATATCCCCGAGCTTGCTCTTTAAAGCTTCTCCAATGCAAAAATGACTGCCATTTTTTGAAGAAACAACAATATACTACAATTAACAATGAGTTTGAATGAAGGAGAACTATAAATTTGATGAAAAATGGCAGATTTTGTGAGAAAATAGTAAGTTATATTGAAAGAGAAGAAGATTTCAAGAAGATGAAGGAAAATTTCGTTAGTAAACATAAGTTTCGATAGAGGAAACATCGGGTTTCCAATGAGATAGCAGAAAACAATTAAGAGAAACCCTTGGTTTTCATAAAAGAACAACGATTTTCTTAAAGGGACAGTGTGAACACCAGATCATTCCATGATATACAATGCCAAAAGTGTGAGAACAACAATCCAACACAAGAAGAAGCTATTTTCAAGGGCAAGGAACAACGCATTCCAATCATACAATAGCAGATTTTGTGAGATAACAGTGAGTTTTTAAGAGAGCACTGAGTTTTCATGATGAAGAGCAGCCAAATGCACAAAAATCAGTAGATCATTCATTTCAGTAACCGCCAATAAAAAGGGTGAATAGCAGCACTAAGAGGTAGTGTTTTGATCCTTAACAAGCCCTAGCTTGCAAAAGATTTTTTTTTGCCTTAATCACTCATCCGATTTTCTTGTTAAAACAATGGTATTCAAAGTCAAGTTTTCCTTCATTATCTCTTATAGATATCTTGGTTTCCTTTAATACATCAGGTTTAGAGGTTCAAAACATGAAATAGTTTCTTTCCATTTTTTCTATTGTATATTGGCTACTGTCATGCTTCTCATTATTTTAAGTGTTAATGGGAGGGCAGTATATAGTATGAACCTTATGCCATGACAGCAGAGTAATATCACTGAGCTAATAAAGACAGTGATCAATCATTAAGAGAGGACAGTCATATAACAGAAAAAAAGTTCTATTCAATGCTCAAAACAATGTCAAAGAAATTAAAGACAACAATAGAACAATGGTATCATGAAGGTAATGAGATTGTTGTTACAATGCCAGAGATATCTACTATGTAAATAAAATCTGTCCACTCTGAGATCAAAGATACCCCTAATTAGAATAAAGAGAGTCACTGTTATAAGGACAAATTGAAAGAGGTTACAAATTCACAAAAAGAAGAAAAGAGTTGCTGCTATGTGTAAGAGTAGTTGTCCTCAAGGATCATGAACACATGACAAGGTAACATCAATGATTCTGTCATGTCCCCTGTAGAAGACCTTAATGATAAATCTCCTTCTAGAAATAAGTACTTAATAATGAATAATAATAGAATTAAAATAAATTAAAGATAAATAATATTTTAATATGTAAATGTTAATATTATAGCTAGTAATCAATTCTTTTAATATCAAAACTTAAACATGGTTGTCAATCAGTAATAATCTAAGACAGCGACCATCATATTTATGGGAGCTTACGTGCAACAATTTCAGGAGGAAGGTCACATAAGCTTAAGAACTGCAGCTTAAGTGCCACGTTAGATCAAGAAAGATGATTAAGTAATATCAATAAGATTAAAAGAAGCATCCTTTGTAAAACAACAGTCACACACTTATCAGGCCACTTACCTTCAATATATTGACTAACCAATGACTTATCAACGATTATAATAATGAAATGGTGCCGAAAACATAAACTCAGACCCTTGTATGATGATAAGTCCATCAGAGTTTTCATGGAGAGTATGCTAACTATTAAAGGAAGAATACATTACTAATATGGAGATGACTATGATTAATCGAATAAGATGGATTCATCATTGATGAAAATACTCAATAGTTAATTAAATACAAAGCAACATACCATAGTCCTCAGACAACGACTAAGGAGGAAATCAAATTTAAGTTTACACGTATCCAACACATTACCAAGCATGAATTATGTGTATGGGAGTGATCATACATAAACTAGCAAAGGTGTGATTATCTTGAAGATCCACGTCAACAAGGAAAACATTAATGTAGCTAACATTAATACTAATAGATATTATATTAAGTCAATATTGATAATGATTAATTAAGGAAGGAATTCAAATGAGGGAATAGCTGCTATGAAGAGACAGGGACGTGTCTCTTGAAAGCATCATTTCACCATACATAATATAAGGTGGGAATCAAATAGTCTCATTTGGATGATCGATTTAGAAGATAATGGATGTTCATAAAAAGAAATAAATTATATTGCTGGTAAGCAGCAATGAAGTAATATTGATCACAAAATATTATATCTCAATATTCTTAGCATAAAGAACCATTGAACCCTACAACAGATAAGTGGAATTCCAATCAATAATCCATGCCCTTTGAACAGTGACAGTAAAGACTGTAAGTGATAGAATACTCTGTTTCAGGGATATTAAATAGGAAGTAATAGAATACTCTGTTACATTAAGCATTTAACAGTAGTCTTTCTCACCATAAATTTCTATGAAATTTGGATTGTTAAAATCCTAAACATATTTGAAGACCCAGATTCTACTACTACTTCAAAAATGAGAAGGGAAGGGCTGAGGCAGCCAAAGAAGGGCAGTCTAAATCCAAAAGTATAACTCCCAAGATAGGGTAGGGATCAGTGTTCTCTTTAGCTTTAAGGGCTTAAGTCTAAGACAGGTTAAAGGTTGATCTGTAAACTTTGAGGGAGCTTATCAATGGTCTCTAAGCGCTTTGGAGATTGCCTCCAATGTCTTCTCCCATCTTGAGAAGTGAAGCAATAATAAGATCTGTCCTATAATATGGATTGGAAACAGTCTATTTCTTAGTTCATTACTTATTCCTTATCTTTTATTATAAATGTTATTTGTTAAATTAGCCTAGATATAAAATAATAATAATAATAAATTTATTTAAATCTGGTAATGACTAAGTTTAAACATAGTAGGGGACATTATAGATTCACTGAAAAGAATGGTGCAATGACGTATTATGACAGTGATATGATGCAAAATAATAGAAATAGTGAGAATATCAATCACTATTGTCAAGGCATAAAATGATGATATATACTCATGATAAAAATGAACAAGATTTGTTCATGCGTAGCAATGATCTAGAGGGATGTGAAAGACAGTTGGAGAGTGTAGATTCACCATTGGACAAAGAACAGTAAGGGGTCATATCTATTGTCCCTGAGATGACAGTGTTACACTATTATAGCAGTGAAAAGACAATGATACACTGAATGCAAAAAATCAATGGTAACAAGCATCAAAACATTCCAAGAAATGGTAATACATGATCATTATAAAGATCAAGGAAGAAATAAGTTCCAACGTAGTGGGACAGAGGTTAGAATGTAGATGGAAAATGCTCAAATATATAGAGATCAAGACACTTATGTGAAGAGGGTAGAGGACAACACTGTTATTAAGAGATCAAGAAAGCATGCTATAGTCCATATTGAAAAGCAATGATGTTACAATGTAAAAATCAGTGATCTTCCATGGATGAAAAACCAATGATCATTCATAGAACAACAAAGAAACAATGTTATTCATTATCAATACAATGAAGAGTAAGGAAAAGAACATATGTTGCAAAAGATCTCAGATTCAATACTGATCATCGAGCTTTTACCATTTAAAACATGTTCATTTGTTTTGGTCATGTCACAAATGTGTGTGACTTTTATAAATCGAGTGAACAAAGGTTGTCACAAGCATTAGAGTGATATCATCTTGAAAAGGTGACAGAGATTGACATTAAGAGGATAGTTATAGCAATGATATACAAAATGGTATTGAAACACAATGATAAACAATGTATCAGAGAAAGAATGATTAATAACATTGATATGGATCTTGAGCAAAGCATTTATAAAAGATAGAGACGGTGATACTATATAATAGTCAATATATCAATATAGAGGACAATCATTTAATGACAATGTATGAGAAAAGCATGATAGAAACTAGGACAATGAGAATAGGATAGCATGAGGAATATAGAGAATGGAGATCATGTTGACTTGGTGGTCAGCACCTCCTTGGAGATTCGTGACATGGCTTAACCGCTTCTCGTGGATCGGGTTAAATCTGACATTTGTATCAGGCATTGATAGTTCGAGCTTTTGGTGCAATGGCAAATGATTCCAACAATTGGTATCAGAGCCTTGGGTCACGGGTTAGAGTCTCCCTTCACTGGGTGCTGAAGGCTTAGTCGGTGCTGAGGGGGAGATTGTTGACTTGGAGGTCAGCACCTCCTTGGAGATTCGTGACATGGCTTAACCGCCTCTCGTGGATCGGGTTAAATCTGACATTTGTATCGGGCATTGATAGTTCGAGCTTTTGGTGCAATGGAAAATGATTCCAACAGATCATAGCCCTCACTATTATTGAATACAACAATGAACATTATCATAGATAAAGGAACTTTCATCAATGGGCATCAAAGGTCATGATGAAATGTAGCAGAGCAGGCCCAAAGAATAGACATTTTTACATATAAAAGATAGTAATTTGAAGATCAGATCAGAGAGATCAAATGAGGATACCAAAATAGAGGAATTGAAGGTCAAAATCTATCACTTACAATTTGAAAGACAGTCACAAGTATGCAGTGAAGCAATATTTCAAGACATTGATTTGTAATGTGAATGAGGGGGATTAGTAGAGGACAAATGTATGCACTCGGGTATAAATAAGAGATATGCAGGAGATGCACAATGCTAAGGAATGATCAAATTGGTGATTATCAATGAATGTCAAAGGAACAATAGTGAATAGTGACTCTAATACTATTATATCATAAACACAGTGATCAGAGAAAGTTCTGAGACAATGCTATTTTGAAAAGATAGTTATAAATTGTAACAAATCTTCTTTCTTTATTTAATTTGAATGGAAAACAATTGATACAAATTAGAGTTAAAATGTAGAAGTGGAATGCTTTGTTATGTATTTTGATGCAAATAACTATATCTGATTTCAAACTGACACATTTTCCCACAATGGTTCAATAATTACCATAGCTAGGTTCAGCCTAGCTAACTAATGAATACATGTGCTTCAAGCCGAATCCAACACACAAAACTTTGGGCTGTTCTAACTCACTTCCAAAATGTTTTGGTGGTTTACACACACTCATTGCACAAAAAAACTCAATAACACTTGTTACATGTTGATGATCCTTCATTGCCTAGGCCCAAACATGTCCTTTTAGGCCTAATACAAGTGCAAACCAATAACTTGATTCAAACTTTCAAATAACAGGCTAGTAAAGCCTTCTACAACATTCCAATAACCAATCACAACAATACTATTATTAACTAAACCGAAAACACCAATGTTTGCATTCAAACCCTCATGTAAATTCAAATTAAATGGTCTTATTTTCCAAAAACTAACCAAATCCAAGGTTGGAGAACAAAAATTCACTAGTAAATTCAAATTAAGGTTTTGGCGGGCAACCACAAATTTGAATTTCTAGATTAAACCATCTATCTTAACTCAAGGAACTTGATCCCCCTGACTCACAAATGACTTTATCAACCCCATCCAAGACTTAAAACACCAAAATAAACATGACTTGCATCATCAAGGATGCTCTTGCATCACATTCATCCCCTACAAGGAATCAATCCTCACTCCAATCAGCCTTGTGCTAAGTTGGCAGAGGGGGCATGTTGGATGTTAGTGGTAAAAGGAGATGCCTAGGTAAAAACTCCATTCTCTTCTCAATTGTCCTCCCTATTTTTGATTGAAGGTTGAAGAATATGGATCTAAATCTAATGATTGTAATTTCTTACAAGTATCCAATCACAAACCAAAAGTCTAGTTTGTGAAGCAACCCTTTTATTTACACTCAAGGAACCATTGGTAACTCGTATTGGTGCTTTACTTGCAAATGCATGTTACAAGCACTTTTCTATATAAATGAAGGTTTGTTGCACCCATCACATACACAAGAAAACCTTTGAAATATATGTTGTTCACACATTTTATCTACAAGAATGCTAAGCCATAGACTTTTAATCAATGATTGAACTTCCTTTGGAAGTCAAAAGACATTCAATGGTGCATTGCCAATTCTTGCATTCTTTCGAGGGCATTGACAACCATTATGATCTTAGTGAAGATACTTATTATGGGTGATATTATTATACACGCTTTTATGCATTTTAGTCACATACCTCACTATATATTTGCATTCACATACCCTTTTTAGTCATAATGTCTCTTTCTTAATAGTAGGTTGTGATCGATCAATGTGACTATCACTGTATCATACAGGTTTGAAGTTTAAACTTTAAACATATTTTTACTACAAATTAGTAGGTCTCTTTTGCATTGTTAAAAAATTGTGCGGGATTATTTTAGGAGAGTAGCAATGTAAAACAGTGTTACCAATTGATTCAAACCTTTGTGATAAGCCCAAACAATTGTGACATCCTCTTAGATCGTTATGGGTCCTTAATGAGTTTTTTTTCACTAACAACCCATGATAAATTTATGCAAATGCATAATAAACATGGGCCACTGCTTTACTATGAATTTGAGCTTAAACACAATATGTACACAGTCTTGTTACTAGGTCCTTGGTTTCAGTTATCATAAATATTATGTACACATTATATGGCAATTGCCAGTGCTTTCAAGTGGTTTAGACCACCATAGTCTATACATCCAATTGTATATATTTATAAATGTTGATTAAAAAAAACATTAGCCTAATTAGATCTCAATATGTTAGTTAAACTGAACATCCTCACTCCAATGAGGCATTAGGAAGCTACAAGGAATTTCAAATGTTATTCACACAATGAGGGTACAAGAGAAAATTATCCTAGATTGAAGCCATAACTACTACTTTACTATTGCTGGACACATAGGCTTAGTGAATATTATGATGCTAGGCATGGTATTTGTTGTTGTAGCATGCAATTTTTTTAAATTTCTATGCCCATTTTCAGATGATTTTCAAACATACCCTCTCATTCTAGATAATATTAAAACTTAGTACATTCAACTCTACAATTCGAGTCCAAAATGGTGCTTCTACATGAAGTTAGCAAAAAAATGAGGAGTCTTTATTAGAGCTATAAAACCTATTAGTTGTGATCATAGAAAATAAATCGCAAGAAAATGGAAAATAAATCAAAACTATATACAAATTTTAGCATAACCATTTACACAAATATATTTGGTGCAATGTAATATTTTACAATAACGACAATAAAAATGATACCATCTACAATGTATTTATCTAAATCAAGACAAAATGATCAATAATGGGAAACCCTCTGCAAATAAGCGAATCCAAGCATTCCAATGAAAAATGAAAACCCTCCACAATTTTATTTATTTCATTATTTTTTGCAAAATCAGACAAGAGAAAACCTGGTTTTGTAGCTTGTTTGGTGCTCTTCCTATTCTTTAAGTTCTCGCATGCCGCTTTTACACCCTACCATTGTGAGAATCAACTATCAAAATAGTGACAATTTTTGAATCTACAAACAAAAAGACATTCCTTGAGTGAGTTGAGAATGTGCTAGCATACATGTTGAAAACTTAGTATCAACTAATAAATCCTTGGTAGATGGTCAATGTTGGAAAACACTTATTAGCAAAATGCTCAAGATCTAATTATATCTAATTATGATAGATTCAAAATTTCTAATGATTATAAATATTTTTTTGTTGAATGCTAAGAATAAATGCAATCAAAGAAGTCTTAAGCAATCCTGAATTGAAATCCATATGAAGACCTAATCAAGGAAAAATCTTGTCAAATGCTAAAATGAGCAAAATATTGTGTAGTTTACAAAAAGATCACCATTATAGGAGCATTTATTTACACCTCAAGGGAATACTTGATGGATTGCAAACATTAGTGTAAGGTATCTGTGGATTGCTTTGTGGAGTAAATCATGATTGATTAGGCTGGAGGTGGCAAAATCTTGTCAAATTAAGAGAATTTACATGGATTTAATTTTTTTTTATTAAGCTAAATGGGTTTTAAAAAATGCAACAAGGTGACACAATAACCAAAATTAGAACAACAAAAAAGCCCAACCAAGAGGATAACAGAGTTGTATCACTACAATAAATAGAGAGCACAATAGAAAAAACAAAAGAACAACCAATTTAATTTGTTTTTGAATAAGATAAATGAGTTATAAAAACTATAACAAAGCAACACAGTTACCAAATGGGTAATAAACAAAATCAAAATCAGAACAACAAAAATCCCAATCAAGAGGACAACAAAGTTATAACACTATAATAAATGATTGAACCTTCTTCTACATTTTTCTTTGCAAACACATATTATTTCCTGCCTTCAAGATGCCCTAAAATTGCCTCCACCATGGCTCACATTATGAGGTTTCTAAGCCTCTAAAATTGCTCAAAAATCAAATTTTATGGGATTCCTTGCTCACAATTTTACCCTTCCCTTTTCTTGCAAAGAATGAGATGCTCATAACCTTAACATGTTTAGACAACATTCTAAATATGCCAATTCACTGCCTACCATAAGTGGGATATAGTGCATACTATATTGACTATGACAATTCACTACTTGCCACTCGTCCATTTACTAGTGCAAGTAATAGCATTAATTTTGATATTAATGATTTGCCCAATTTTTAATGAACATTTACCCAAACAGTCAAGATTGATTTTGAAGATGATTGTTTTTGCACATGTTTAGCTTCTTACAATTGTAGAGCATAAATTCCTAATTTTATAGTTAGTTGTACTAGTAAGTTTCTACAAAATGTCATCTCCAATAGTTAAGGACATTTCCTTTTGAAAGAGATCAGATGATTATATGTATTTTCATGAATTTATAACTTGTTAACAATCATTTTCATTTGAACTGGGCACAAGATGCAACTCATTAGTCCCTAAACATGACAAACACTTATGTAACGATCTAATTGAACATCATAAAATATTCACCATTTACACCACATTTTATCTAAGATAACCAATTATCAACAATAAACACTATTCTATTAGAATCCATTTGAACTTCAAGACAAGCCTTTGGCAGCAACATAATTTGTCTCTGCATGGCTTAAAGACAATTTGCAATGTCCCCATTCTGAGCGAGCATCAGAGAGTTATTGGATTTAGCCTATTACCGGGTCCTTGTAGGCTAATACTGGTGATTAGAGGACCTTGTTGAGAGTTATGACTCCATTTGGTGGGACTTGCTATTTATATTAAGTCAATGGATGGTTCCGATGAGCTCAGGTGAGTTAGAGGAGTTGAATGATGCTCTCCATTTATATTTTTGGCTTTCGGTTTGGGCTCCAAGAATCTTGGAGGGAGCGTCTATTTTTAGTAAGTCACTTCATCAGGTTCATTCATCATCTTTCTTCATCAGGATCACGCATGTGCTGTCAGATTTTGATTCTGATGCTTCTTTAGTCATTTTCGCAAGATGGGTGAATTATGATTATTATTTAATTAAATTGGCTAAGGTTGCTATTTTTATTGGGATTGCATTTTGGACATCTTGGTGTTATAGCTCGTTGGAACCGGGTTGAGAAGCTTTAAATCTTGAGCACATAAAACAGGGACCCTATATGTCAGAATATCATTATATTAATGAAAAGGTCATTTTTGGAGCAATGGGGGAGTTTAAATTAATAAAGCGACTTTATTATATGTCATCTTTAAATTATAACATAAAGTTGCTTTATGAGAAATGAAATTAAAGTAAATTAAATGAGATGAAGACAAATGAAATTGAATATTATAAAAGGGGATTGAGATTTCATTTCTTTCATTCGATTGTGCATTTGATATAATTGATTTGTGTGAAGAGAAATTTGGAACAAGGGTTTCAGAATTTCAAACTTGGAGAATTGTGAATTCTTCAAAGTTTTTACAAGCATTTGAGGTGTTGAAATAAACATTGAGATTTGCTACAGTGTGGGCTTCATTCAGAAGTTCAATTTGAGCTTACATGAAAATTTCAAAATTGTATGAGGAAGAGCTAGGGTTTGAGTGTTTAATCTTCAATTCTGGAGAAAGCACCGAAATTCATTACTGGATTCACCAAGCTGGATCGAATTCATAAATATATCTGCAGATTTGTGTTGTCTTATTCCAGTTTAAGGCCGTCGTACAATTGTTGCAGGAGTTGTACGGATGTGAGGGAAATTGCTAGTAAGTTGTGTATTTGTTTACAGCTGCGTGTGAGATAGGAAGGGCTGCGCCAATGTTTTTGGAGTTGAAGAATATTTCTTTGGCGGGCTGCATCTTATGTTTGTGAATGCTAGGAGTAATTTCTTTGGGCTGCGTGACACCTTAGACAGCTGTGATATTTATTTTAGAGGCTGTGACACTATTTTCAGAGGCTGCGTCAACTGTTGGGGGTTGTGTGAACCATTCTTTTGGGCAGCGTTCATCTACAACAAACATTTAAGACTAAGGTGCATTATTTCAGAATAATATAATCTTTGTAATGATCATATTTTATGAGATATAGAATTAAATATTGTTATTGATGAGCATTCAAAAATGAAATAAATTTGTTGTTCTAGTTTGAATGTTGGAAACATTTGCATTAAAATTATATATGTTTGAAAATTCAATACGATTTGCAAATAAATTTGAGATATTAGCTAGTCAGAGCTGAGAGCCAGTTGGGCTCATCACACAATTCACGTACAAATATTCTATAAGGTTGACATTCCCATTCCCTCGATGACATGATAATCAATGATTCAATCTTGTCGAGAAAGAATTATTATTAATCGTATAGAACTCCATAAACATATGAGAATCAAGGCAACACATGGTGCCATGAACTTGCACTTGCATTTAGATAAATAGGCGGTTTTGTATAATGTGAAATATTTTTCTTAAATGGTGGAATAGTCTATAATTTAGGAATAAGAATTTTAGTTGCAGATGATTAGGGTCTAATAATTGGCCTTATTTATTAATAATTATTTTATTAAATCTCAAATAGTATCCTTGACCCGCCCCCGTCCCTACATATTCAAATAGCATTTTACCTGTGAACACATGAGCGTTGAATCATAGTTTGGAGCTGGCAGAAGAGTCACAATGCTCTTCTGGTAGAATCAGTTCATGTTTGTGGCTAGGGTGTTCATAATAGAGCACTAGTTTCTCCTCTGTATGGTCTGGAATTAAAGCACGCTGGTGTGCAAGAACTCCCACAAGGTGCAACATGTGGATAGTGGTCTGGTTTTGTTTATGTTGTAAGCTCTATGTTTTCACTAAGGCATCTTTTATTGTATCTTGGGAATGTGATAGTTTAGTTTGAGTAGGCATATCCAACATAAATATTCTTAGGCTCGTTTAGATGTTATGTAAGAGTGGTTTTGTTATTATTTTCTATTGTTCAACAGGATAGGGGACCCCGAACAAAACCCCGATGTTATAATAAATTGTAAATGTAAAAGGGTCAAACCTTGCTAACCACTATATATGTGAATCAAACCTGATCCTAAGTACATATCTTCAACAACTACGTTGTAAATCTATGGTTATTTTTTATCTAGATTTACAATTACAACTAAAATGATACAAATTAACATCTCTCTTTTATGAGGAAAGAACTAGAGGTTCTAAGTCTCAAAACTTGCTGATAGGATTTTGCAAATGGAGTAACAACTAAAGGGATTGATTGTGCAGAAAATGACTCTCCTATTGCTAAGAATTATATCACACAATTTGAAATTTGAAATTTTATAACTAACAGTTTCCTATCCTATTTAAATACCTTCTTTTAGTGATGTGTATGAGTATCATATGATTTTGAACAACCATTAAAGCTAAATCAATTCCAACAAACAAAGGATTTCGAAAGAGATTAACCTATATGATTTTTCTAAACATTAGGTCTAGGATCAAATCAACTTAAAAATAAAATTGCAAAACCTTTTTTACATTCAAATCGGACTATAATACATCACAAAAATGCTACTACAACAACTTTAACAAACTATAGATGTGACAAGAATTCATACCAATAAGTAGACAAGACCGATTGAGCCTTCCTCTGCATTCTCTGCAAACACGTATTATTTTTCTCTAAACCAAAATTGCCTCCACCACAATCGCTCACATTCTGAGGTTTGTATGCCTCTAAAAATACTCATAAATCAGGGGACGCCGTGTCTCCTCACTCAATGCATCCTTACTTCTTGACCCCAATAATTGGATCTCTAGAATTCTAGGTGAGCCAATTTATTTCTGCTTAGTTCATTATAACATCACAGTCACAAATTCTGATCCGATTCCTCCCTCTTTCCCATCCCATTTCCTCTCAAGATTTCTAGTTCTTGATTCAATTTGACAAGAACATAGATAGTATGAACAAGTAGATAGCTCTGCAAATATCAAGAGCCAATTCATTAATAATTCTAGCCAGTTAAAATATGATTTTAGGATTTAACTACTTAAAAGTATGCATGTGAAATAAGAAATTTTTCTCAGACATGTAGCTCAAAAGCTTAAAACATGGAGGTTGCCCACCTGGTTTGAGAAGAAAACTTTCTCAGCCATGTACTTAGAGGCAGGGTACACCCATGAGTTGTAGAGATCCACCATGAACATGAGATAGAACTTGCTATGGTGAGAGTTCTTGACCAAAATGGCTATTAGATTTCCAAAATGTAGTTGAAGTCAATTGCAAGAGGCAGAGTCTCAATGGTGAGAATTCTTGACCAAAATGGCTACTGGATTTCCACAGTGGGAATCCCAATTGAAGTCAATTGCATAGGTTTTCTCGCCATCAAGAAGCCTATCAGGAGTAGAGATCCAATTATTTAGAAGTGCGGGCTCACCCAGAATTCCAGTCCCTTTTCCAGCATTTTGAGGGAATTCCATTGGTCGTTCGACATTAATGGAGGTCTAGCTAACTAAAGCATATTGTGCATACACATAAAAGATGAAAAGAATCTAACCATTAGTAATTTTTAAATTTGAATTGGGAAATTAAAGGAGTCTAACATGGACGCAAAGCATCCTTCCTCACATTTTTACCCTGCTCTTTTCCTGCAAAAGAAAAGATCTCTAGATGTTAGTGGTAAAAGGAGATGCCTAGGTAAAAACTCCATTCTCTGCTCAATTATCCTCACAAATGACTTCATCAACCCCATCCAAGACTTAAAACACCAAAATAAACGTGACTTGCATCACCAAGGATGCTCTTGCATCACGTTCATCCCCTTGAAGGAGTCAATCCTCACTCCAATCAGCCTTGTGCTAAGTTACCAGAGGGGGCATGTTGGATGTTAGTGGTAAAAGGAGATGCCTATGTAATGTTCCCAACCACAGTTGCACGGGAAGACACACCTCCAGATGCCCAACCAGATTGGACTGTACCGAGGAAGAGGGTCTGCAGGAGGGCTGTACAGGAGCCGTACAGTGCCAGGAAGGTCGTATGGTGCTAACCAAAGGCCGCACACAATAGTGAAGATGTCGTACAGGGTAATTGAGGTCCGTACGGTGATGGCAGGGATGCTGTATGGTAGCTGCAATGGATGGAGGGAGCCATACGGTGGAATAACAGGGGGCGTACGGTGAGGCCTCAAATCCGTACGGTGGCTGTGTGGGGGTCGTATGGTGGGGTTTATGTTGTGGCCGTACGATGGAGGTGGAGGGCGTACGGTAAGGGTCGTGCTATGAAGGATGGTGGACGTATGGTTGAAGTCGTATGGTGGAGGTGAGACCCGTACTTGAAGGCCATAAGGTAGATTGTTGAGGGTCGTGCAGTGAAGATGGAGGCATTACCGAATGGAGTGAGAGTACGCCGAGGGATGAGAGCCGCACAGTGAGCCTTAATATATTCCATATTTTAACACTTGCAAGATGAAATAATAAATGTCGCTTCAGATTGCCAGATCCAGAACTAGAGAACAAGCAAAGTAGGGTGAGGGTTGAATCCCTCCGAAACTACGAATACCAAATAGGGAGGATATTTCACCTCTGAAATGGCGAATAGCAGAATCCCAACAGGAATTCGCAAAAAATACAATAAAGTATCAAATCTCAACATATGAAAATTACATCCTACACGTCGGTCATAAATACCCCTTCAGAGAAATTCCTGAGGGTTTACAAAAGAAGCCAACACGACAAACACCTATAGAACAAAAAAAAAAAGGGACCGAGATTTGTGCAGGGGCACCAAGGATCAACACACAAACCATGAAGAATATGAAACCAACCATGAAGACATTAAAGGCACCTATAGTGTATCAAAGGATCAAGAAAAGCAAAGGGATTCCAAGTGATGTAAATCCAATAAATTATAATGTGTTGGCTTCTATAATGGTTTGATGCCATGAAGTGGCATTTGAATTAAAAAAAAAATGATTTATACCCTTGAAAGGATTAACTAATGTATCTTGGACCATTAGTGTCCCAAAGTGTCTAGGAGGTTCTAGGAGGTTAGTTGAGTTTCAAATAAGTCTTCTAAGTGTTGGAAACACCTTAGAAGTCTTATTGGTTAAGTTTATTAAGTTTTAGTGCATTTTCATAATTTTAAAAATTCAAATATTCAAAAGTTAACGGCTAATAGCCATTTAGGTGGGAAATCACATTTTGAGGTTTTAAACAATTAACTAAACCCTCTAACCGACCAAAGAGGTTGAGGAAGTTATGTGAGGATTATTATATGTAATTGGAGAATTCATTGTAAGGGCATGATGCCTGGAATGTACAATAGGAACAAAGATTTGGAATGAAATATCATTTTGTCTGCAAAGTTTGAGTTCTTTTCATTATTGATAGGTTTTAATACTTTTTATTTTGATCTTTAAGATTGATGTTGGAATAGTAATCAATCTAAAATCATTCATTAAACTACTGAATGCTTTGAAGGATTGGTTTTTGACAGTTCCGGGCATGAATAATGGTTTGACAGTGACAGTGACTGCAAACTATGCTTTTAATTGAAAGTTTATACTGTTTCTCATGTGAGTTTTGTGGAAGAAAGTTTATAGATTAATCCATCAAGTCTAAGAAGGAATATCAAACACTTCTAATGTTTTGAAGGTCATTTCTATGACTGATTTTCCTTGTTTCTAAACGCTGTCCCTGTACATTTCTTTAAATAGTTTTGAGTTTTTAGACCACCTTTGATCATTCCATGGACTCAAAGGCCTAGAATCCATGGAATGGGGGTTACTAACAATGTATTATAGATTCCCAATGATTATACTTGTAGAAAGTTGACAAAGGAAGTGATCACAGCCTAATTGGTGAAGGTTTCTTAATGAAATTGATGGCTAGGGAGCAGTAGTAGAAGATCGGGCTTCATAGCATAGAAATTTTATGATTTGGTTGATCTTATATGGTGGTATTAATGGTGAATCAATCACCGATTAAGCCAAGGAGTGTTTGGAGAAGGGAGATTGGAGAAACCCTCAAATCAAGGGTTTAAGAGGGCTAATTTGGGGCTTTTGATGTTCCTGAGGTGCTGGGTTGAATTCCTCTTGGATTTGGAGGTTTTGCAACATATTGAAACATAGCTGAAAGTTTGGAGTATTGGGGATATAAGGAACTAGGTGATGCTTTGTTAAATCACCCATTTTTTATGCAGTTTTGGGTCACATAGTGAGGACAGTCATACTCGGTCCAAAACAACCATACCTAAGTTTGTGATTTGTTTTCATATGTCCAAAAGGTATCCAAATATATCATTTGTTTTGGCCATCCTTTGGGAAAGTATGGAGTTATGGTCCATTTTATCGCTAGACAGGGCTAGTAGACAGGGCAATTAGGCCTCTAGGCCAAGTTGAAGACATTTAGCCATTGGGAGTATTGGGTAAGTCTAAAAACCTCAAAACCACTTTAATCCATCCTTATATACATCAAATACATCAGAACTATCATTAGTTTTCATTTTGAAGAGTCTTGGTTTGGTGGAGTCTTATAAGGTCATTGTGCACCTTTGGGGAAAAGTGTGGGTTTATAAGTCAAATTGAAGAACTTAGTTGTGAATAAGGTCCACTATCATTTCCTTTGCATCAAGTGGTATCAGAGCCTAGGGAAAGGTCTTGTGGAAGTTTTTTATTGGTCTTGAGAGATTTGGTTTGTTGGATCCTTAGATAAGCCCTTGAAGTTGAACCATCCTTTAAGGTAGCCCTGAGTTGATTCATTTGCCAAGTTGATCAAGTAACCATGGCTGAAGGAGAGGATGGACATCTACCCAAAAGAGTGACCAACATGGAGTTGGCAAAGATTGTTAAAGAACAATTATCAGATAACAAAAAGCTTAAGGCAACACTTGAGCAAGAGAAGGAGAAAGCTGAGAAAGACAAAGAGATGAGGATTATGATGGAAAGAATATTGGCATTAGAGAAGAGAGAAAAAAACATTAGACAGGATGAAGAAGTTGTTGATGAAAATGAAGAAGAAGAAGAGGAACTCCAAGAGGAAGAACTATTAGATCCTGATGAACTAAAGATGGCTAAGTTTGCTAAAGTCATCAAGAGTGGTGGTACAAGGGCAAGAGCTGATTTGCCTACCTATGGAGGAAAGATGGATGATGAGGAGTTGATAGATTGGTTCACTGCTATGGAAAATTTATTTGAGTGTGAGGATGTGGAAGAGTGTCAGAAGTTGAAGATTGCAAAGTCCAAGTTGAAAGGACATGCATTGCTTTGGTGGGATTGTGTGCAAGTGGAGAGGTGGAAGAATGGTAAACCCAAGATCACTTCTTGGTACACCATGATGGATAAGATGAAGGCAAAATTTTTGCCAAATGATTATAGAGTTCAGTTGTATCAGAAGATGCAAAATCTGAAACTAAAAGACATGGAGGGGCAAAGGTACATGGAGGAGTTTCATAAACTTGACATAAGAGTTAGTCATGATGAAGACATGGATGAAAAGATTGCAAGGTACATGGGGGGACTGAGGTTCAACATACAAGATGAACTTAGTCTTGCTACCCCAAGGTCTATTGAGGAATGCTACAAGCTGGCCATCAAGGCTGAAGAAAAGATCAAAAGGAGGCAAGAGAGACAAGGCAGCACTAGAGGTGGATCTTCCATGAGAGGAAGAGGAGGAAGAGTTACTACTGATTTTCAGAATCAGAATGAGAAAGACAAGGACAAGCCCTACTCATCTGATACAAGAGGGGGTTATAGAGGTGGAAGGAGTGGAGGAAGAGGCAATGGAGTGTTCACGGGCAAGTGGTTCCATTGTAATGAAGTGGGCCATCAATCTTTTAGGTGTCCCAAGTGGATTGAAGACAAAGGCAAGGAAAGAAGAGTACATTTGGTGGAAGAAGAAACAAGGAAATAAGACATGCAAGAACCTATCTTGGCATTACTTGAGGAGGGAGAATACCTATTCATGGGCAAGAGTCAAACACCATATCATCCAAGCATTTTCAGATCTAATTGTTTGATCCAAGGTAAAGTTTGTAGACTTATCATAGATTCAGGTGCAAGTCACAATGTGGTGTCTAATGAGGTTGTTAGAAAGTTGAATTTGCAAACATTTGTGCATCCTAATCCATATTATGCTACATGGGTCAATGTGGATCAGAATTTGTTGGTTAGTACTCAAGTCTTAATTGAGTTTTCAGTTGGCAAGTATAAAGATAAGGTATTATGTGATGTTATGGATATGAGTTGTGGACATTTGATATTAGGCAGGTCTTGGCAATGGTCAAGGAAGGTAATCCATGATGGATTCACTAATAAGTATTTAGTTCACCATGAAGGCAAGAAGTTTGAGTTGCAACCATTTGAGAGGAACAAAGAAGAACCAATACTTGTGTGTTTTGGGAATGAGATAGCACATCAAGTTCAGTATGATACTAGATGGTATAATGGAGGAAAAGTACAGTCCAAAGGCAGCCATGACAGTCCTAGAATAGGAGAGCTTTGGGACTTAGCCTTTGTGCAAGTTGGAACAGTCAAGTGTCCTATCAAGCAGCCAGAGATTAGCAAGGGGACAGAGATGTTGGACCAGAGGTCTAATCCATGCAAGGAATCAGGGAAGAAAGAGGCCTTACAGCCTTCTCACTGTCCTTCCCAAGGACAGTCAGCAAACTATTGTTTTTCTTTTGACAATTGGTGTGTGAATGCAAGTTTGCAAGGTGGGAGAAAGAGGCTTACATTGGGGGATTACTTCACCCCTACATTGAAGAGATCCTTCACACCACACAACTCTTGGGACAAGAGTTTTCTTGCAGGTGGGGAGTATGTCATGTCCCCATTTTGGCTGACCTCGTTTAGCATGCCGGATTTGCCTATCCTCGACTCTTGTAGGCAAATGGGTTGGAGAGAGAGTCATTTCTGCGGATCAAATGGTCATATTTTGCTCTTGAAGAAGTGTTATGAGGTTATATTTTATTATTATGTGTTATCGGGGCCTACATGTTATAATTTTAAGTTGAGTTGCACTTTTTATTTTATAAAATTACTTTATTATAAAAAGTGCATTATAATGAGATTTTATAAAGGATGTTTCTAGAAGTTCTAGCAACTTCTTAGAAAAAGTGAATAAATAGAGGGCTGGGCCTCTCATTTGCACATGCTTGATTTGATATCTCTTCCACTTCTTCATTGTGAAGACATTTGTAGCCTTGTGGTCTGCAAATACTATTCAATCTTTGGGAACGATAACTCCCTTGGATTGGCATAATTGAAGTAGTGAAATATCTACTGAAGGGTTGCACATTGGAAGTGGTATTCAGCCATTTCATGTTGAGCTTATTTGGAATCCTCAGATTTACCTGAGGGTTTGAGTTTTGGTTGCAAGAGGAAGAAAAAGCAATCCGAAAAAGCAAAACGAAAAAGCGGATCCGAAAAAAGCAATCCGAAAAAGCAAAACGAAAAAGCAGTTCGAAAAAGCAAATCCGAAAAAGCAGTCCGAAAAAGCAGACCCGAAAAAGCAGTCCGAAAAAGCAAACCTGGAAAATTGATATTGAGGGTTTGTAACTGGTTGAATAAGGGTTTGGAATTCATCACTTAATTGGTGAATCATTTTGGTGAATTGATTTGGCAAAGGATTGAAGACATTTATGCACATTTTCAGACTTTCTATATCAGGGCTTGGAATCAGAGTTTTACTCATATCTCCTTGGATACTTGGAAATGATTTTTATGACTTGGTGAGAACAACAATACATCCCTGGTGATCAGATTCATACCATTTTTGGAGGCACAAAACCCTGCCATTTATTTTCTGCAGGTGCTGTACATGTACTGCCTGGTACAGCAGGTACAGGTGGACTGTTGGACAGAGTTTCAAGGGGCAGTTTGAGTCGGTTGCGGTCTTCATTGCATTGGCATTTATCAACACTCCCAGGCAGCGTTATAACCAGGTTCCATTATGTTATTTGTTGCCAATTAATGTGCACTGTGTAACAGTCATTGTATGTAGGCAGAATATTGTCACTGTTACATTGTTTTAGTAATCTGATATTGCCTATTAGTTATAATTGTAAGGACAGTACCTTGTAAGGACATTGACTAGTTCATATATTACTGTGTTTTAAATCTGAAGTTGTAACAGTCATATAACCAGTCCTCTAAATTCCGACTTGGTCATATGTTGTATTGGGTGGTATGATATCTAGAGTGCATAGCAAGGGCATTGTTCACATTATCATAGTGTGGTGATTGATCATTGCATTGTAATCTGAATATTACTTGTCACAGTCATATAAATTCTGGAAAGTGCAATCAGAATTAGAGAAGTTTTTGATATATTTGGAGTGAGACTTTTCATTGTTAGAGATTCATTGTTGCACATTATATTACTTTACTACATTGGTATTGTTATCTCAATAACATTTGGTGCCCAAAACAAATAAACACCTTGAAACACATCATTGCAAACAAGACCATTCAAGTGCATGCCAATTGTTTGACGTATTGTCTCAGTTCAAATTTGGGGGTTTTAGTGGCCTTTATAGTAAGGGTCATTACAGAGTATGGTGCAGGGGCACCAAGGATCAACACACAAACCATGAAGAATATGAAACCAACCATGAAGACATTAAAGGCACCTATGGTGTATCAAAGGATCAAGAAAAGAAAAGGGATTCCAAGTGATGTAAATCCAATAAACTATAATGTGTTGGCTTCTATAATGGTTTGATGCCATGAAGTGGCATTTGAATTAAAAAAAATGATTTATATCCTTGAAAGGATTAACTAATGTATCTTGGACCATTAGTGTCCCAAAGTGTCTAGGAGGTTCTAGGAGGTTAGTTGAGTTTCAACTAAGTCTTCTAAGTGTTGGAAACACCTTAGAAGTTTTATTGGTTCAGTTTATTAAGTTTTAGTGCATTTTCATAATTTTAAAAATTCAAATATTCAAAAGTTAATGACTAATAGCCATTTAGGTGGGAAATCACATTTTGAGGTTTTAAACAATTAACTAAACCCTCTAACCGACCAAAGAGGTTGAGGAAGTTATGTGAGGATTATTATATGTAATTGGAGAATTCGTTGTACGGGCATGATGCCTAGAATGTACGACAGGAACAAAGATTTGGAATGAAATATCATTTTGTCTGCAAATTTTGAGTTCTTTTCATTATTGATAGGTTTTAATACTTTTTATTTTGATCTTTAAGATTGATGTTGGAATAGTAATCAATCTACAATCATTCATTAAACTACTGAATGCTTTGAAGGATTGATTTTTGACAGTTCTAGGCGTGAATACTGGTTTGACAGTGACAGTGACTGCAAACTATGCTTTTAATTGAAAGTTTATACTGTTTCTCATGTGAGTTTTGTGGAAGAAAGTTTATAGATTAATCCATAAAGTTTAAGAAGGAATATCAAACACTTCTAATGTTTTGAAGGTCATTTCTATGACTGATTTTCTTTGTTTCTAAACGATGTCCCTGTACATTTCTTTAAACAGTTTTGAGTTTTTAGACCACCTTTGATCATTCCATGGACTCAAAGGCCTAGAATCCATAGAATGCGGGTTACTAACAATGTATTATAGTTTCCCAATGATTATACTTGCAGAAAGTTGACAAAAGAAGTGATCACAGCCTGATTGGTGAAGGTTTCTTAATGAAATTGATGGCTAGGGAGCAGCAGTAGAAGATCGGGCTTCATAGCATAGAAATTTTATGATTTGGTTGATCTTATATGGTGGTATTAATGGTGAATCAATCACCGATTAAGCCAAGGAGTGTTTGGAGAAGGGAGATTGGAGAAACTCTCAAATCAAGGGTTTAAGAGGGCTAATTTGGGGCTTTTGATGTTCCTGAGGTGCTGGGTTGAATTCCTCTTGGATTTGGAGGTTTTGCAACATATTGAAACATAGCTGAAAGTTTGGAGTATTGGGGATATAAGGAACTAGGTGATGCTTTGTTAAATCACCCATTTTTTATGCAGTTTTGGGTCACATAGTGAGGACAGTCATACTCGGTCCAAAACAACCATACCTAAGTTTGTGATATGTTTTCATATGTCCAAAAGGTTTCCAAATATATCATTTTTTTTGTCCATCCTTTGGGAAAGTATAGAGTTATGGTCCATTTTATCGCTGGACAGGGCTACTAGATAGGCAATTAGGCCTCTAGACCAAGTTGAAGACATTTAGCCATTGGGAGTATTGGGTAAGTCTAAAAACCTCAAAACCATTTTAATCCATCCTTATATACATCAAATACATCAAAACTATCATTAGTTTTCATTTTGAAGAGTCTTGGTTGGGTGGAGTCTTATAAGGTCATTGTGCACCTTTGGGGAAAAGTGTGGGTTTATAAGTCAAATTGAAGAACTTAGTTGTGAATAAGGTCCACTATCATTTCCTCTACATCGGAGATAAGCTAAATCAATCAGTTCGCACACAAAAGATAAATAATTTGTTTACCTTATGATGGGGATATTACAGTCCTCCCGTCCCAAAATTTGCTTGTCCTCAAGCAAATGTAACGTCGGATGCTGGAGAATGTGTTCACCTTGCCAAGTGGCATCGTCCAGCGGCAAGTGCTTCCAACGTACCAAGTATTTCTTCAAGGTATGGTTCCGTAATGTCCTCTCATGTACATCAATGATCTCAACTGGTTCCAACAAGAACTTGCCTTCTTCATTCAGTGGCGGAAGGTCTGTGGTTACTACAATGTTCTGTCCCACGGCTTTCTTCAGGCAGGAGACATGAAAGACGTAGTGGATGTAGCTCCCTTGTGGCAGTTCAAGTTCATAAGAAACTTCACCGATACGGTGAGTTACACGATAAGGACCACAAAAGTGTGGCCTCATCTTTTCTTTCCCCTTTTCTTTCAATGATGATTGCCTGTACAACTAGAGTCGGAGATATACTAAGTCGCCTACCTCAAAACTTCTCTCTATTCTGTGTTTTTCTGCATAGATCTTTTGTTGATTTTGTGCATTTTGTAAGTTTTCCTTCAAGACTTTGAGAATGTCCTGCCCTTCCGGAAGCTAGTCCTTTGCCCTCGATGCACGACTATCACCCAGAACCCTGTCAATAAATGAAAGGGGTTCGTATCTGTAGAGTGCTTTGAAGGGTTCCGTCCAAATAGACATATGATAAGTTCTATTGTAGCAATATTCTCCCAAATCCAGCCATTTGACCCATGCCCGTTGCTATGCTGAAACATAGTTCCGGAGGTAACCTTCTACCCAGTTGTTCACAATTTCCGTCTGTCCATCAATCTGAGGGTGGTAGCTAGTGCTAGGTGACAATTTTGTTCTTGCCAACCGAAACAATTCTATCCAGAAGATGCTGAGGAACCAACCATCCCTGTCACTAACAATGTTTCGAGGTAACCCGTGTAGACGAAAAACTTCTCTGAAAAATAAGTCGGCTACCTGTGCGGCCTGGAAATCTGAGGAGATAGAGAAGAAGTGTGCATACTTCATCAACCTATCAACTACAACAAAGATACAGTCCCTTCCATTTACCTTAGGAAGCCCGGTGATGAAGTCCATGGAGATACCATCCCACTTCTGTTCTGGTATGGGCAAGAGTTGTAATAGTCCGGCGGGTAAGGTGTGTTCGGATTTGTTTTGCTCGCATACTACACATTCCCACACGTACTACAAGACATCATCTTTAAGTCCCTTCCATGTGAACCTCTCCCTGAGCTGTCTGTAGGTCTTGAGAAACCCCGAGTGTCCAGCTAATGGTGAGGCATGTATTTCCTTCAGGATTTTTTGCTTCATTTTGGACTCAGGTACTAAGTATATCTGATCCATATAGTAAATGATGTCATCCACCACCTTGTAATGGTCATCTTGAGTGTCGTCATCCATTAATTTACATGCAAATGTGTTTTTAGAATATTTCACAAGTGGGCTTTCCAGTTAGCTGAGATTTGTGACAACATGCAGATGGCCGGCTTTTTTGACAAAGCGTCTGCAACCACATTATTCTTCCCTTTACATATTCAATGTCAAAATTAAAAGCCTGGATCTTACTTACCCATTTTTGTTGCCTCTCGTTCAGATGTCGTTGCTCCAAAAAATATTTTAAGCTGTTATGATCGGTACGGACGGTGAACTTGGCACCCACTAGATATTGCCGAAACTTGGTTAGGGCATGCACAATGGCCAACATCTCTTTGTCGTAGATGGAATATAGGCTCTCAACTTGCATAAGCTTTTGACTTTTGTAGGCTATAGGGTGTCTTTCCTGCATCAAGACTGCACCAATGCCCTCTCCGAACGCATCACATTCCAAAATGAATGGTTGAGTGAAATCAAGTAGGGCGAGGACTGGGCAAGTGCTCATTGCTTCTTTTAACTTATCAAAAGTGTGTTGTGCCTTTTCATTCGATTGGAAGGACCCCTTCTTAGTCAAATCTGTTAAAGGTGCACTGAGCTGAGAGAATCCTTTTACAAACCTCCGGTAATAACTACACAATCCAAAGAAGCCTCACAACTCAGAGAGTGATTTTGGTGGAGGCCAGTCAAGTATAGTTTGAATCTTCTCTTGATGGACTTGTACTCCATGTTTATTGACCACGTACCCTAGGTATAATATTTATGTCATCCCGAATTCACACTTGGATTGCTTGGCAAACAAGGACTGAGCCTCCATGATCCCAAGGACTTCATCCAACTGTCTCAGGTATTCTTCCCAAGTTTTACTATAAACAAGGATGTCATCAAAAAATACCAGCAAGTACTTACGCAATTGTTTGTTGAAGATGCGATTCATGCAAGATTGGAAAGTAGCTGGTGCGTTTGTTAATCCGAATGGCATGACCAGGAATTCATAATGCCCGTAGTGACAACGAAAAGCTGTCTTCTCCACATCTTCCTGCATGCGGATCTAATGGTATCCAGAACGGAGATCTATTTTAGAAAAATAAACCGCACCATGCAATTCATCTAACAATTCATCGATCCTGGGAATAGGATATCTATTTTTTATTATCTTCTTATTCAACACATGATAGTCCACACACATGCGTAATGTTCCATCTTTCTTTTTCACCAATACTATTGATGATGCAAAAGGGCTAGAACTCGGATGGATCCATCCCTTCTTGAGTAGCTCCTAAATCATTTGCTCAATCTCATCTTTGAATTTCTAGGGATGGCGGTATGGCGTGGTGATAACTGGTTTGGCGCTAGCTCCCAATTCGATGGTATGCTCAAAACCACGATGGGGTGGTATGCTAGGAGGGATGTCTGCAAAGACTTTATCATGGGTACTCAGGATAGCCTATAGATCAAAATCTTGGGGTTGCATTCGTTGTCCTTCAACTGGTTCTGCCGAGACAAAGCACTGTGGAGCCCATGCTATGTCATCATGCCGGAAAATCACTTCCATCTGTTGTGCAGAAACTTCCTTGGGACCCTCATTAGCCATCCCTTAGACAACAACTTTCTTTCCTTCCACCACAAAAGTAAAATCCATCCGTTTGAAACTCTATGTGTATTCATCCAGGGACTCCATCCACTGTATGCCCAGAACAACTTCCATATCATCTAGGTCTATTACAAAGAAATCCTCTGTCACCGTGTGATTAGCCATGGTGATACTCAGTTGGGGAACCAAGTGTGTGCAAGGTAATAGTGTTCCTCCGGCGACCTTGACTTGGAAACCTGTGTGAGCCTCTATAGGGAGACCTCTTCTCTTCACCAAGGATGAATTTATAAAGTTAAGAGTGGCTCCGCTATCAAGAATCACAATGACCCTCTGCCCCTAAAGGGTTCCTCGTACCTAGAATATCGTACATCTTGGGCTCCCAGCCAAAGTGATGGTCCCTCCATGCTGTACCAGTGCCACGATTCTCTCCGTACCGTTCAAGCTAACCATTTTGGAGACCTCTTGTGGGTGACACAACCTTGATGTAGTGTATTTTCCCTTTACCAAGGCATCTGTGCCCAGGTTCCCACGATTCCTTACAATTAAAACACAATTTCTTCCTTCAGAGCTCTTGTCTGGTGGCTTCGTCCAACGAAGGCTTCTTCAGTGGAGGTTTGGTATCTTTGTCTCTTGGAATGAACAACGGTTTGGATTGGGAGTAGCCTCGAGAGGAGGACGTTGATGATGATGCCATACTTTGTGCCTTTTTGATAGCCTCCGCAAGGGTGGCAGGATTGAAGCTCTTAACCCATCCCCTTAGTGGTTCTGTCAATCCATCCATGAAGATGACTATCCGTCTCCTTTCGAAAATGTCTGTAACCAACACGGAGAGCTTCTGAAACTCTGTGATGTACTGGTCGACCAATCCAGTTTGCCTTAACTGAACTAGCTCTTTAAAATTAAGCTCCGGATCTTTACCATCAAATTGATCTATCAGCCTTTCAGTGAATTCAACATATGTACTTACTTGGTCATGTCCTAGTGTGATGGTATCGTGATGCCACCATTCATGTGCCACGCCCTCCAACTGAAGTGCTGCAAATTTAATTGCTTCCTCCTCTGGCATTGGATTGAGCTCGAAGTAAGTATCGACCTTCATTACCCATGCCTAGGCAGATATGGATTCGGATCCATCAAATGGTGACAGATTTACTTTACAAAGCTTCCTTCTGAGATCATCGTTAAAATATCCTCGGCTTCCACTTCCAGAGAATCGCATTCTCAATTCTACGTAGTCTTTGTAGGATATATCCCCTTCCAATTTTGCATTCTTCCAGTCTTCTTTTAACTATTCTTGAACTTCCTCAAAGGCTAGTTGCCTTCCTCCTTGTGGTGCCTCCGTCCTTGGAGGGAAGATTGTCATGGAAGGATGCGAGCGTGCTGGATGAGGATTTTCTTTTCCCGTAAATGAGTTGGCACTGTGACCATTTTGTTCGCCAAATATCTTATTGTCTGCCAATTTCCGAAGAGCTTCCTCCATAAGTCGTTGAGTGTCATTGATTTGTGCCTGATTCCTCAAAAGGTCCCTCAATAGCGCCATGAAATCAGCAGGAGTGGGTTCTTGATCTGCCATTCTATCAGCTAAGTGGAATCTCCTTCGTTTCTGGCTATAGACTTTCATTCATTATCCACAGGCTAGCAGGATCTCAAGCTCTAATACCACTGTAATGTTCCCAACCACAGTTGCACAGGAAGACACGCCTCCAGAAGCCCAACTAGATTGGACTGTACCAAGGAAGACGGTCTACAGGAGGGTCGTACGGGAGCCGTACAGTGCCAGGAAGGTCGTATGGTGCTGACCAAAGGCCACACACAACAATGGAGATGTTGTACGGGGTAATTGAGGTCTGTATGGTGATGGAAAGGATGCCGTACGGTAGATGCAATGGATGGAGGGAGCCGTATAGTGGAATAGCAAGGGGTGTATGGTGAGGCCTCAAATCCGTACGGTGATGGCTGTACGGTGGCTGTGTGGGGGTCGTACGGTGGGGTTTATGTTGTGGTCGTACGATGGAGGTGGAGGTCGTACGGTAAGGGTTGTGTTGTAAACGATGGTGGATGTACGGTGGAGGTGAGATCCGTACTTGAAGGTCATACAGTAGATTGTTGAGGGCCATGCAGTGAAGATGGAGGTGGTACCGAATCGAGTGAGAGTACGCTGAGGGATGAGAGCCGCACAGTGAGCCTTAATATATTCTAGATTTTAACACTTGCAAGATAAAATAATAAATGTCACTTCAAATTGCCAGATTTGGAACCAAAGAACAAGCAGAGTAGGGTGAGGGTTGAATCCCACCGAAACTGCAAATACCAAATAGGGAGGATATTTCACCTCCGAAATGGCGAATCGTAGAATCCTAACAGGAATTCGCAAAAAATACAATAAAGTATCAAATCTCAACATATGAAAATTACATCCTACATGCCGGTCATAAATACCTCTTCGGAGAAATTCCCGAGGGTTTACAAAAGAAGCTGACACAGCAAACACCTACGAAACAAAAATAAAAAGGGACCAAGATAAGCTAAATCAACCGGTCCGCAGACAAAAGATAAATAATTTGTTTACTTTATGACGGGGATATTATAGCCTAGGTAAAAACTCCATTTTCTGCTCAATTGTCCTCCCTATTTTTGATTGAAGGTTGATGAATATGGATCTACATCTAACGATTATTATTTCTTACAACTATCCAATCACAAACCAATAGCCAAATTTGTGAAGAAACCCTTTTATTTACACTCAAGGAATTGCTGGTAACTCATATTGGTCATTTACTTGCAAATGCATGTTACAAGCACTTTTCTACATAAATGAAGGTCTGTTGTACCCATCACATACACAAGAAAACCTCTGAAATATATGTTGTTCACACATTTTATCAGCAAGAATGCCAAACCATAGATTTTTAATCAATGATTGAACTTCTTTTAGAAGTCAAAAGACATTCAACGATGCATTGCAGTTCTTGCATTCTTTTGAGGGCATTGACAACCATTATGATCTTAGTGAAGATACTTATTATGGCTGATATCATTATACAAACTTTTAAGCATTTTAGTAACGTACCTCACTATATATTAGCATTCACATACTTTTCAATCATAATGCCTCTTTCTTACTAGTAGGTTGTGATCGATCAATGTGACTATCACTGTATCATACAGGTTTGAAGTTTAAACGTTAAACATGTTTTTACTACAATCAATAGGTCTCTTTTACATTGTTAAAAATTGCGCGGGATTGTTTTAGGTGAGTAGCAGTGTAAAACATTGTTACCAATTGATTCAAACCTTTGTGATAAGCCCTAACAATTGTGACATCCTATGAGATTGTTATGGGTCCTTAATGAGTTTTTTTTCACTAGCAACCCATGATAAATTTTTGCAAATGCATAATAAACATGGGCAACTGCTTTGCTATGGATTTGACCTTAAACACAATATGTACACAGTGCCGTTACTAGGTCCTTGGTTTCAATTATCATAAATGTTATGTACACATTATATGGTAGTTGCTAGTGCTTTCAAGTGGTGTAGACCACCATAGTCTATACATCCAATTGTATATATTTATAAACGTTGATTAAAAAACATTAGCCTAATTAGATCTCAATATGTTAGTTAAACTGAACTTCCTCACTCCATGAGGCATTAGGAAGCTACAAGGAATTTCAAATGTTATTCACACAGTGAGGGTACAAGAGGAAATTATCCTAGATTGAAGCCATAACTACTACTTTACTACTACTGCACACATAGGCTTAGTGAATGTTATGATGCTAGGAATGGTATTTGTTGTTGTAGCATGCAAAAAATAAATTCTATTCCCATTTTCAGATGATTTTCAAACATACCCTCTCATTCCAGATAATATTAATACTTAGTACATTCAACTCTACAATTCAAGTCCAAAATGGTGCTTCTACATGAAATTAGTAGAAAAATGAGGAGTCTTTATTAGAGCTATGAAACCTATTAGTTGTGATCGTAGAAAATAAATCACAAGAAATGGAAAATAAATCAAAACTATATGCAAATTTTAGCATAACCATTTACACAAATATATTTGGTGCAATGTAATATTTTACAATAACGACAATAAAAATGATACCATCTACAATGTATTTATCTAAATCAAGACAAAATGATCAATAATGGGAAACCCTCTGCAAATAAGCAAATCCAAGCATTCCAATGAAAAATGAAAACCCTCCATGATTTTATTTATTTCATTATTTTTTGCAATATCAAACAAGAGAAAACCTGGTTTTGTAGCTTGTTTTCTACTCTTCCTATTCTTTAAGCTCTCCCATGTTGCTTTTACACCCTACCATTGTGAGAATCAGCTATCAAAATGAGTAACAATTTTTTAATCTGCAAGCAAAAAGACATTCCTTGAGTGAGTTGAGAATGTGCTAGCATGCATGTTGAAAACTTAGTATCAACTAATAAATCCTTGGTAGATGGTCAATGTTGGAAAACATTTATTAGCAAAATGCTCGGGATCTAATTATATCTAATTATGACAAATTCAAAATTTCCAACAATGGTAAATATTTTGTTGTTGAATGCTAAGAATAAATGCAATCAAAGAAGTCTTAAGCAATCCTGAACTGAAATCCATATGAAGACCTGGTCAAGGAAATATCTTGTCAAATGGTAAAATGAGCAAAATATTGTGTAGTTTGCAACAAGATCACCATTATAGGAGCATTTATTTACACCTCAAGGGACTACTTGATGGATTGCAAATATTAGTGTAAGGTATACGTGGATTGGTTTGTAGAGTAAATCATGATTGACCAGGCAAATGGTGGCAAAATCCTATTAAATTAAGAGAATTTACATAGATTTAATTTGTTTTTTATTAAGCTAAATGGGTTATAAAAAATGTACCAAGGCGACACAATTACCAAATGGGTAACCAAAAAAATCAAAATTGGAACAACAAAAAAGCCCAACCAAGAGGATAATAGAGTTGTATCGCTACAATAAATAGAGAGCACAATAGAAAAGACAAAAGAACAACCAATTTAATTTGTTTTTGAATAAGATAAATGAGTTATAAAAATTATAATAAAGCAGCAAAGTTACCAAATGGGTAATAAACAAACTCAAAATCAGAACAACAAAAATCTCAATCAAGAGGACATTGGAGTTATAACGCTATAATAAATGATTGAACCTTCTTCTACATCTTTCTCTCCAAACACGTATTATTTCCTGTCTTCAAGCTGCCCTAAAATTGCCTCCACCATCGCTTGCATTATGAGGTTTCTATGCCTCTAAAATTGCTCGAAAATCACATTTTATGGGGTTCCTTGCTCCCAAGTTTACCCTTCCCTTTTCTTACAAAGAGAGATGCTCATAACCTTAATATGTTTAGACAACATTCTGAATATGCCAATTCGCTGCCTACCATAAGTGGGATATAGTGCATATTATACTTACTATGACAATTCACTGTCTGCTACTCGTCCGTTTACTAGAGCAAGTAATAGCATTACTTTTGATATTAATGCATCGCCCAATTCGCAATGAACATTTACCCAAACAATCAAGATTGATTTTGAAGATGATTGTTTTTGCGCATGGTTAGCTTCTTACAATTGTAGAGCATAAATTCCTATTTGTATAGTCAGTTGTACTAGTAAGTTTCTACAAAATGCCATCGTATAGAACTCCATAAAGATATGAGATTCAAGGCAACACATGGGGCCATGTACTTGCACTTTCTTTTAGATAAATAGGTGGTTTTGTATAATGTGAACTATTTTTCTTAAATGGTGGAGCAGTCTATAATTTAGGAATAAGAAATTTCGTTGCAGATGATCAGGGTCTAATAATTGGCCTTATTTATTACTAATTATTTTATTAAATATCAAATAGTATCCTTGACCCGCCCCCACCCCTACATATTCAAATAACATTTTGCCTGTGTACACATGAGCATTGAATCATAATTTGGCGCTGGCAGAAGAGTCACAATGCTCTGCTGGTAGAATCAGTTCATGTTTCTGGCTAGGTTGTTCATAATAGAGCACCGGTTTCTCCTCTGTATGGTCTGGAATTGAAGCATGCTGGTGGGCAGGAACTCCCACAAGGTGCAGCATGTGGATAGTGATCTGGTTTTGTTTATGTAGTAAGCTCTATGTTTTCACTAAGGCATCTTTTATTGTATCTTGGGAATGTGATAATTTAGTTTGTGTAGGTTTTCATATCCAACATAACTATTCTTAGCCTCGTTTAGATGTTATGTAAGAGTAATTTTGTTAGTATTTTCTGTTGTTCAGTGGGATAGGGGACCCTGAACAAAACCTCAATGCTATAATAAATGGTAAATGCAAAAGGGTCATACCTTGCTAACCACTATCTATGTGAATCAAACCTGATCCTAAGTACAACCATTAAAGTTAAATCAATTCCAACAAACAAAGGGTTTCCAATTACCATTTATAGAAAGAGATTAACTAGTGCAAGAGCACCTAAGGTATATGTACACAAGAAGGTCAAAGGTCAAAATGATGTAAAAGAACCCATGAAGGGGTACCAAGGTTGTAAAGGGTCATTTATAGTCCATTTTGATGTGTTCAAATAGTTATACAAAGTTCTAAGGTCATTTATAGGAAAATACAAAAGTTGGTTACAAGTTGCATAATGCAACATTGTCAAAATGCAATCAAAATGTTGTCAAAATGCATAAAAGTTACCAAGTAGTTGTCATCGGTTGAGGGGTTAGTTAATTAGTTGGGAGAGTTGGAAATGGTTATAAAATTTTCATTTGGTCGAGCATAAGCATGGTGTTCAGTTGGAGAAAGGATTTTGCAGAAGTTTCATCATTGATTCTCTGACTGTCGCCAATCTGCAGATGTATGGTGACAGTCATGAAGATTTGGCATTCCAAGAGGAAGGATCTTCATGTACTAATGATGGAGAGAGGTGTGTGAGCACTATCAATGGATTTTGTAATATATTTTATTTAAATGAATCAGCCAAATTCTCTGTATCATACCAAATTCCGTATTGTTTTCCAATGTTCCTTTGCATGTAATGGAGTGAATGCTTATTAAAAACCATTTTAAAGTATTTTATGATGAACAAACCTTTGTTTAAATCAAGTTTGAGAACTTTTTGTGGCTTGTGATGAGAGATCAATTGGATATTGTAAAAACTGTTAAAACCCAAGGACAGTCAAAAACGGTCTCTGTGCAGAGGCTGTCATTTTTTATTTAACGTTGGATTTCGATGATCTTTGGATATGTCTTTATAAACCTAGTTTTAAACAATCTCACTGGAAAGATTTACATAATGTTGTCGGGTTTGAAAGTTATGAACACCAGAGTTATGGTCTAAAAAAAAGCAGTAAAATCTCTTTGTTTTGACAGTAGATGAATTGGTTTGTTCAAATGATTGGTGTCTAAGGGTTTGTAGTCAATGAAAGATTTTTGTTAAGGTTAAGTAAAATACAATGGGCCAATTTGAGCAGTGACTGAGTAAACCAATGAAGATGGACAACATATTTGTATAGGAATTGCAGTTTATACTGTCTACAGGTTGACAATCAGCCTTATGTTTGAACCATTGTTCTTTTGTGGGATGTTGATCAAAGGTCATTTAATAGGAGATCATTCAAGGTGTTTATTGATTCCTTCATGTCCTCAGAGAAATATTGGATGAATGTACTTAGCATGTAGACAGCAAATGAAATCTTGTTTCCAAAGGACTGTGCGCGGTTGATGAAAGTTGTTACTGTTGGCAGTGACCTTTTGATTTCCTTTATGGCCTAATGATTTAGATGTGTTGTTGACAGACAAAAGGTCTATTGAATGATATGTGGGTGAATCAATATTCATGATTCTTGAATGTGGAAAGGCACTATAATGGATAACTCTTGTGTGCAGACAGATTAAGATTAATCTACTGGTTTTGTGATCAGAGAAACAGGGTATGTGTTTTGTTGCAGGAACGAATGACTACAAGAGGATTGTGAGTACAAGAGGTTGGACTCTAAGGTGAGTTAATGGATTACATTCTCATGGTGAAGTCTATTAGGATGTGTCTTATGGATTTGGTTCTTAGATTGATCCTATTGCAATGGATGATTGGTTGTTGATGTGAATATGAGGAAAAGACTCCAATTAGTGAAGGTATTGTGTCAATCTAGTAGCCATTTTGGTCAAGAACTCTCACCCAGAATTATTTAGAAGTGCGGGTTCACCCAGAATTCCAGCTCCTTTTCCAGCATTCCGAGGGCATTCCATTGGTCGTTCGGCATTAATGGAGGCCCAGCTAACTGAAGCATGCTGTGCATACCTATAAAGGATGAAAAGAATCTAACCGTTAGTAATTTTTAAATTTGAATTGGGAAATTAAAGGAGTCTAACGTAGAGGCAAAGCATCCTTGCTCACATTTTTACCCTGCCCTTTTCCTGCAAAAGCAAAGGACGCCATGTCTCCACGGTGGCACAGTTACCCTTATTGACTCTGGGTGAGCCAATTTATTTCTGCTTAGTCATAAACTCTGCCCCTCTTTTCTGTCCCGTTTCTTCTCAGGTTTCCTAGTTCTTGATTCCTCAAGTTGACAAGAACAAAGAGAATACGAACAGGGAGATAGCTCTGCAAATACCAAGAACCAATTTATTAATAATTCTAGCCAGCTAAAAAATAATTTCAAGATTTAACAACGCAGGTGAAACAAGAAATTTTTCTCGTAGATCTATCTCAAAAACTTTAAACACGAAGGTTGCCCACCTCGTTTGAGAAGAAAATTCTCCCGGCCGTTTATTAGAGGCAGAGTCCATCACTAGATTGCATAAAGCCAGCAAGAAGCCCATCACCCAGAATTACGGCAAAAGCAGAAGACGCCATGCCATCGGTCGTGGAGGCCCTACTAACTGAAGCATGCCCGTTTATATTTTTGAATTCGAATTGAGGAAATCAAAAGTATCTAGCCGTTTATATTGTTAAATGCGAATTGGGGGAAATAAAGGAAGTGTTCACAGATAGCTATGTCACGTTGAGGATATAATGGGTTGGATTTCTACTTTCTCACGGGATAGTTTGTCAAAGATAATATCAGCTTAGTTTATTTTTTTTACATTTATTGGTAAGAATTATAATCTTTCATATATTTTAAATTAATTTTTAAATAAAATCAATTTGAAGTAATTTTTTCAACTTTAACAAATGAGTTTATTCCATTTTAAAGGATGAAGGGAAATGACAAATTAAGCATGTCTTAGGCATGCATGTTATATGGTTTGAATTGTATGAAAGATGTTTTTCAACTTCTTGTAGGTAAATAATCAAGGAATATTATAGAGGAGAGTTTGTATAATTGGATATATGGAGTCTTGTCTTATGTCTCAAACATAGACCATCTCTTATAACTTTTTTGTCATTCTTGTGCAATCTTTTTACCCTTTTTTCCTTCTTTCATTATACTTTTGTAGACCTCTTGTTTTCTTATCAAATTTACAGACAGCTCCCCCAAACTTCCTTATCTTATCCAAACCTTTGGAAACCCATCTAACCTTAATAACTATCTCCATTAGTATTTTTGCTTATCTATTTTTTCCTTTTTGTTGGCATTGTGCCCCTCACTGCTATTTTGACATAGATCATGAGATAATACAAGTAAATGATTGGGAACATAGCTCTATAGACAACAACAAGTACAACATTCGCGTGAAAATTTTTAATGCCCTCAAGAAATCTATACCAAATAAGATAATGACATCTCATATGGTATTTTCCCAATCACATGCACATTAGTGTCTCTCCTTCCACACTTAACTTTTCATTTTTCTATTACATAAGGTTAAAAAAAGCTCAACAAATCCATTTTGTGCATATCCTACAATTGCAATATTCATTGGGTTGTACCTCTTGGAGGTGCTTGTACTTTTGTAGGGAGTGGAGTTTGACATGCAATTTGTCAACATGTTGAAATGTAGGAAAGCCACACATTTTGACTTTTTGTTCCTTTTATATAAATCTTGCAAAACTTTCTCACTTGTGTAAAGAAATAAGGGTTGAGGAGATGGTTTATTTTGGACTTTTCCTCATGTCTGAGTAGGTTCCACTTTTCTACCTTTATTAAGGTTTTTAAATTTTTTTCATCATTTCCTTGGTTACCTTGTGAGAATGTGACATCTTGGGACACAAGAGCTTTTCCATTAGATTTTACTTTCCCATGTTTATCATCCTCCCCCAAGTTCTTGGTGCAAATAATCAAACTCCACTTCAAGGACACATGATTTGATGATGCAAATAGCACGAGTTGTAATGTTTTTTTTAAATTTGTGTGAATACAGTAATCGGTACGATATAGTTTGATATCTTTAGTTTTTATGGGTTTGTCTTGCACTCTACAAGAAAACCCAATGAAGTTTTGTCTTCATCTCTGCATATGATATGTTATGTACCTTTCTCTAGTTATTTTTCCTTTGGGCTGGTTTTTTTCATTCTTTATACTAATATTGATAAATGTTCAGGCATTTTGCATTTTATCCAAAAAAGAAATACTTGTCATTTTCTTTGTTTATCCTTGCCAAATTTGTAAATTATTCCGAGGTGAAGATTTGAAGGTAAAAATTAATATTTACATTTATGCATATCATTTTTTGATTCTCGACTTTCATATTTGGTGAATCTAATATTAAAATGTATATTTTGTTGTTATATGTAATCTTCAAAAAATAATAATTTATCATTTATGATTTGTAAACATGTTAATTAATTTTGAAACTTGTGTTAACAATTCTAATAGACATTGTTGAATATTGAGTGGATACAAATTAAATTTTATAAATTCACATTAATCTAACTATATAATTGTCCACATAATTATTTTTTGTTGATTTTAATGTAGCTATGTCCAGAATCAAATTTGATCGTCTGTAAATTGGAAAATGTATATTATAAATTTTGAGAAATAAACTATACTTAAACCACGTGACTCCAATTATGAATGCATATTTAACTTTAAATTGGTGTTCAAATGAGTTGAAATAACATTGCAAACAAGATATGATGAAATGCAAAGAGATAATTCTTCCTTGTTTGTCTTGTGTAGTTCATGATAGATGTAGGGCCCTCTTTTGGGAGGATTCTTGGAATGGTTTCTCACCACTTTGTAAGTATGAGATGTTACAAGAAGAAAGAGTCATATTAAAGCAATCTTGGTGTGAAAGAGTTAAAGACTATTGAATAATCAAGGATATTAAAGGTGTATTAGTTGCACAATGGATAGCTTTCTCAAGTGTACCCATTCCTCTTGAACAAGGTATCTTGTTAGAGAAACTCTTCAAATCAAGACAAATAAACCTCACAAGCTTAGAAGATTGGTTAAGTCGGACTCAATCTCATTCAAGTAGCTACAGTGAAGCATAGATATGTTTCAATGCCAAATCATGCTCAGAGTCTCAAAATGGGATATTTTAATTTCTTCCCATCTGATGTAATTATTCCCAAAGAGGGTTCTTTCACATGGTTGGTTCTAAAAGGAAGAATTCTAACAAGTCAAAGAGTAAATACATTTGGTATTGCAACTCTCTTTATTTTTTATTTTTTTGAGTTGTCGATTGAGGATAAAAATCATTTGCTTCTTACATGCCCATTTTCTTACTCTCGACAAATGTGGACGATAAACAATCTTCATTGATATTCTTCTCTTCAAGATAACTTACTAGTGTATTCCAATCATGGCCACTAGTACATAGAAATTATTTTTTTGAATTCATTTGGAAAGTGGCTTTAGCATCTGTAACTTGGAATTTGTGGTGGGAAAGGAACAAATGAACATTTAGGAAGGAAGAGAATTAAAATTAAGAAGTTATTAAAAAAATTGGAATGACTATTTGTAATTCAATATTAGCCTATAATTTAAAAAATAAAAAGACCAACTCTTGCTTTATGCCATGTGATTCACAAATTTTATCAAAATGGAAATACATCAAGTTACCTTTTAAAGTTAGTATTTTGAAAACTATTATTACAAAAGCAAATAAAAAGTAAAGGGGAAACTGTGAGATGAAGGCTACAACAAATTGAATTTTTATAGAGCAACAAAGGGGAATCTATATGTCTCATGTCATAAAGGAAAAGTAGTTACAATGTTATCATCTTAGCTTCCAAATTGATCAAACAATGTGGCAAAAGCGTCAGCCCTATTAGTAGGGATTAGGTCAAGGCAATCAAAATGAAATTGGAAATGTTTGTAATTGAACATGAGACTCATTGAACATTATCCCTTAAGAAAACGGATGTTAATAATTGGAAAATCAATTGTGTTCTTCAAGAGGCTTGTGAACTTTTTCAACATATTCATTCATGTCACATTCTACACTACTATAAGGAAGTTAATAGGGTGACCAATTATCTAGCCAATAAAAAATGCTCCCTTAGTCTTGGAGACAACTTCCTTTCAAGCAATGGCATCCTATTAGATCTATGGCCTCTATTATAAATCAGGAATCTTTTTTTTTTTTTTAATAATTCTGTGTAGATTTGAGGATAAATTTTTCAAGTAAAGAGTATGGAGTATCATTGTTGAAGGCAAAAGGAAATATTTCCTACTTTAGAGATGTATCCCAAATCTTTGAAAATGTTGTAGGAATGACAATTCATTAAAGGGATGCTACAATGTCATTTGTGTTGTGCTCAAATAACTTTGGGCAATAATTGCCATCTATAATGTGGAAATCACCAGTGAGGTAGTAGAGATATTGAATACTACCAATGGAATTATCAAGTCACATCTACAACGGTCCAAATGTGGTGAAAAAATAAGTATTATTAAAACCAAGATTTGTAAAATATGAAGTGCAACAACAACATTATAAAAGTAATTCATTCCTTTCATTTTCACATAATTCAAATGCAAATTTTGTTAGCTTTCCCTTTATCTCTAGGTGCTTGGCTTCCTTTCAACTCCTAAGATATGGCATATTGCCCACAAAATGAATGTAAAAGGGTATATGTTAACTTAAGATCCTCAAGGGAAGTCTATGAAGCTTTATTTTTGTATATTTTTATTTTGACCATGATAATTAGTCTACTCTTATTTGATGCATTTAGGTTAGTTAAGTCTATTACTCTCTAATCAAGCTTTCAGTCAATCTCTTTGTATATCTATGTATATTCTCTTTATATTACATATATATATATTCAAGCTATATGCCTTTTAGAGTAAAAAAATATTGCACTTGTAAGATATTGAAGTTTCTAGGAAGCTTATACGTTGTATGATAGCTCACTATTTGTGTCAGAAAGTAAACTTACACTTATAATTAAATTGCAACTACATTTAAATTTAATGTATTATGAAATTGGCATATTTAAACCTTGAAGAACCCCTTTAGAGATAGAATATTGACTTTCTATGTCATTTTAAAATATTGTGAACCTATGAATTGTAAGGGAATGAAGATGCTAGATTAATTATGGGATAATCCATTATTTTTAGTAGTTATACTTGAACAATAAAATGAAGAGTATATTAGAAGTCTTTTAGGGCATTGTACAAAAACATTGATTTACATATCTAGCACACATATCTTACATGATGACCTAACCACTTATAATGTCCCTAGTAAAGATACATAAGTTTCAACTTCCAAATTTGACATAGAATCTTCTCTAGTCTTAATCCTCACACAAGTCATCATATTAAACAAATATAGTGACCGATTTTCATCTAATATATTTTCATTTCCATTGCACAAACTTGAGAGACATGGTTATCAACAGTGCCACATTCTACTTGTATGTATTGAAAGGGAAAGAGCATCTTAGAAAGACCCCTAATAGTCATTATGAATCTTAAGTATCATTTTTTTCTTTTAATTAAATGTTCAGTATTTTGACACAAGAACATGCTACTATTCCTTTACTATGAAAATATATTGTTGCATCATTGCATTAACCCTTTGAGGAAAGATAATTCACATTAGCATAATGACACATAAATTATACCTTCAAGAACAAAAAAGAAAAAATAACTAGATATAAAGAAATAAATACCATTATATATGTGAAAACTTTTTTAGGTAAAAAACCACTCCAAAGCATCAAACCAATATATTGATCTACTATAAATAATTTACAATACACTTTCATCTTCATACCCTTAACATGGAAATTATATCTTGCTCTTCTCTATAGAAACACAAGAACATACCAGGTCTAGAAATAATCACCTTGTCCTTCTATGAATAATATAGAAAATAATCAATGATACACAAGCTAGGTGCCCAAAAACTCATTCTCCAACTTCAACAAAGAAAAATATGAAAAAAGCACATCATGCAAGGCTCCAACTTCATCCTACAGTTATAAACAAAGTGATCCTCGTACTTGGGAGCCCACCTTCAATAAAAGCACTAATATTTGATGATCTACAACTGATTCAATATCTAGATGAACTAAAGGAACAATGCTTAGAGATCACCAAGCTACTAAAGTGATATGTAAGATGGTTAAATCAATCAATATGTTGTCATTGATGTCAGCTAGTTTTTGACAATACTTATCATGATAGTTACAAATATCTAAACATTTGTAGAAGGAAGAAAAGATGAATAACTGAGATATCTACATAAGGAAAAGATGGATATGACAGATAAGGATAAGGTAAACATTGGGTAACTTATTAATGAGTCTATGGCTTTATATTTTTGACTTGAGCATGCTACATTAATCTATTATGAAGAAGAGATTTGAATTTGAACAAGTCAATGTGGTCAGTAATTGAAGACTTCTATATGCACCGAGCCATTGCAGTGTATACCGAGTGATGGTAATAACCGAGTTAGTTATCATCGACGCATTTCAGTATTAATCGAGTATGAATGAAAAAATTAAATGCTAAGAACAATCGACTAAAATTGATGAGATGGATATTGTTATAATTTTGAGGTTAATGATGACTTTAGTTAGTTATGAGATCCATGGCTGACAAAATTCAAAAAAGATCTAAAGGATGAAATTGAAATGTGTTATGGACACATCTACCGAGGAAGGTACAAGTAGCAAAATGAACGAAGGAGATTAAGAGGCAAAATCTGATGGCTAATATGAAAATGGTTTACTTGTCTATTTAAGAGATATGAGTTTCATTGTTGAAAGATGTCAAAAAAAAGGAGACTACAGAGATTTCACGTGAAGATTTTATTCATGCATTCCTGATCAAACTAGTTTCAGAAAGAACTGAGCTGCAGACATTATCGAGTGTCAAAAAACTATTTACTGAGTGAAGTAAGTTGAGAAATATTAAGGAAGTGAATTGATTAATGATGAGAGGATTTTATGATTATAGCATAAATCTGAATATTTTCAATTGAGTTGTACTTAAATCAGATCAGAACTGTATCAGTTTAACCATTGATTCAAAAAATCTCTTAACCGAGTGGACTTAACAGTCTTATTGTACTATCCTATGACATTCATTGAATGTAAAGTGTTATTTTGTTGACCCCATAGTGAATGCTGGTCAAAATTTAACTATTAGTGATGAATCTTGTAACCAGGTCACACCTAACAATGTGCATTGTAACCTTTAACAGGGTTGGCTCTTTACCAAGCTCACTTCAGAAGAGTGAATTATTTTGGGTTACAAGTCCCAGGTGGTTTTTCCCTTAGCAAGGTTTCTATGTTAAATCATTGTGTTATGTGTTATGTGTTATGTGTTATTTGTTATGATTGTTTTTCTATCATATTTTACATACTGCATAGTTGATTTAGTCGGTAATCACAATTTTGATAATTACTGGTATTTGGTAAAGTGAATAGACAGATTGATATTTTATGTTACTGAGATGCAAAAATTGTTGAAATTGTTTTGTAAGGTATACATGTGAGATTGGGACTGCAGGATAACTAATTTAATTGATTCACCCCCCTCTTAGTTATTCTAACAATTAGTATCAAAGCATATTGGTTGCTTGGGGGAAAGTTTTAAGGACTTTAGCAGAAAGATCACAAGATGTATAAGAGGGAAGTACCTAAGCTGAACAAAGATAACTTCTCCACATGGAAAAGCAGGATGAGACTTCACATATCTAGAATTAGAGAATCTGCAATACACCTACTAGATAATGGCTACTTACAACCGAATGTTGGACCTTTGACTCTTGATCAGTTGAGAGACAGACATGAATATAATATTACTATGATAGAGATTAATGCTTCTCTATTTGATGCTGAATTTGAGGATGTCAAGGACTACACTACAACGAAGCAAATGTGGGATAAAATTTCTCTAGTTTATGGTGGTGATGTGAATGTAATGAGAGCCAAAGCTGAAAGCTTGAGAGGCATATTCAATGACATGAAGATGAAGGAAGATGAGAACATTACACAATACTCAAACTAAATCAAAGAGGTAGTCAATGCTATCCGAGGAGTAGGAGGTACTATTTCTGAAGATGCTATGGTAAGTAAGATATTGAGAACCTTGTTGCCTATCTATGCAATCAGAATATCTGCTATTCATAAAATGAGGTATGTACCTAATAGCACTCTTACTCTTGATAGTCTGATCGGAAAGTTAACTACTTTTGAGCTGAATAATTATGACAATAGTGTTGTATCGAGTGTTGAGTCTTCTTTTATGTCATCTTTTAAGATTGGTAAATCTAGCAGTAAGCATAATATAAGGTTTTAAGGTTTTAGGATCGCTGCAAATATAATAGCACTGCCTAGATTGTGTAGGGTATGTATTTTCCAAATGCAACAATCTCTCTTGTTTATATTGGGAATGAGGCTATGAGAGACATGTCCCTTCATGGGACATGTCTATTAATTTTATAATGTTTCATTAATTAATCATATATTAGAATAATATACATTTGAATAATATATATTAATAATAATATATATAATATAATATACACACACACACACAAATACAATATATTATTATTAATCAATATCTAAGTATGATATGTATTCTAAGTGATCATACTACTGAAGCTACAAACATTAACACTCCCTCTTAGCTAGGGAGGATGATCAAATAAAATGTGTTGTGGTCTCCCTTGTCAACACATATGACCCTAACTATAGCCATACAAAACATCATCACTCCCTCTTAGCTAGAGAAGATAAAAATCCATCAAGGTAATAAATCATTAATTTTGAAAGAGAGGAGATATCACCCCATTGTGATATTAGGAGATATAGTCTATGCAAGAGTATCAAGTCACATGATGTTCACCATAGCTCATAAATATCCATGGTAAGTCTAATGACAATACCTCTCATGATGTCTATCATATGGATGCTAAGTTTATGTAGGGACATGTCACTATGTGATATGTTTCATAGGGTCCAATCAATATGTAATACTAAGTTCAAAAGGATCCTAATATGATTCATATGGATACTAAATTACATATCACATAAATTGTGATATGAAGTACCACCTAACTTGTGATATAGAGTATCATATATCACACAATTCATGATATGAAGTATCACTTAACATGTGATTCCAAGCTTTACATATCACCTAACATGTGATATGAGGAATCACCTAACATGTGATACCCAATTTTCAATATCACCTAACATGTGATATGAGGAATCACCTAACATGTGATACCCAGTTTTCAATATCACCTAACATGTGATATGAGGAATCACCTAACATGTGATGCCTGATTTTCATACCATCTTGATATGAGGAATCACCTTAGATCGTGATACCTAATTTTCATACCACCTTGATATAAGGAATCACCTTAGATCATGATACCTAATTTTCATACCACCTTGATATGAGGAATCACCTTAGATCATGATACCTAATTTTCATGTCACCTTGATATGAGGAATCACCTTAGATCGTGATACCTAATTTTCATATCACCTCAGATTGTGATACAAGGATATAGTAAATAAGAACATTACATTCCATTTACATATAACCCTATTATGGTATGTGCATAGACAAAAAGTCTACCATAACGAATCTCTATTACAAGATTGTCACCTTGTAATATCAAATATAAGTGTTCATTGTCAAAAAGTCATCACCTTTCTCCAATGTTCACAGGAGGGCCCATAAGTCTTGTAGTCACACTGATGCAGGAGCATCCTGGGTGTAAGAGCAATCTTGCATCACCCAAAAATATTTATGTTTTTATATTCAATAAGGGTTATTTTGTGCAGAGCTACTATTTATGGAAAGTTACTATTTTTGGTAATTTTTGTATGTGCTCAGAATGATCTGATTTCTTTCTTGGAGGTTCATTTTGGTCATATAAGTCTGCCAGTAAAGTTTCATTGCCAGATCAAGTGTATATTGGAAGATATTGAAGATTTTCGGTATTGGCAGCAGGGTACAGAAACTTTGAACTCAGTTTTGAAGGCTTTAGAGGCCCCGGATGAGGTCAAAAATTTGGTTCGCAAGTGCTTGCACCAGTCAAGCCTGTAGAGCGCTTTGTGGCGTTTCCGAAATGGGGTTATAATAGCCGATCGGGTCAACTGGTGATGACTTATGGTCTTCGGAAGTTGGACCACCTGAAATGGCGAAAAATAATTTTCTTCAAAATTTCTGTTCGGGTTTCAAAGGTTATCTTGAGCCGACTATGATGTAATAAAATGTAAAATAAGATAATTCTAAGTTTGGTTGGCCTTATTGGCTAAAATTCTGGAACCTTCCCAAGCGGTGGAAAATTGCCTATATAAGGAAGGCTGTATTATTATCTTAGGCAGTTCAGAATAGTTCTGGGTAGTAGATCTGGGTAATAGTTCGAGGCTTTGTCCTACAGAATATTGTAAGGGAATGCCCATGTGGCTTTGCATGTTGTAATTCTAAAAATTTGTAATTCCACATTTGTGGAGATAATAAGAAGCCAATTTTCTGTTCTTGCATATTATTGTTGTTGTTTCTCTATGTCTATTATGTGTTTGTGGTATTAAGGGGAGCACCCTTCATCAAGTGGTATTAGAGCAGATTTTCTTGAGTGTGTAAACAGATCACCGACTATGAGGCAGTTTGCACCAGGACCGTGGTTAGGGTTTCAGCGCGCATCGCGAAAATGCCTCCACGACGAGAACGTGGCGGAAGAGTTGGTGCTGTGACACCTGAGGTTAGAGAGCTGCAGAGACAAGTGCGAGCATTGCAAGAAGAGATTCGTAGAGGAATGAATCTCAATGTCAGAGACGAAAGCGAGGATGAAGCCGAAGAAGAATATCAAGAAGGAGAAGCCGAAATTGTGAACCAGGAGGAAGAAAGACTTTTTCGGGCCATTTCCAAGATTGGGAAAAGACCTAAGATTGAGGTTCCTACATTTTCTGGAAATCTTAACCCAGAGGAATTGATTGACTGGATCAATGAATGTGAGGAATATTTTGAGTACGAAGATGTTGACGATCCTGATAGGGTCAAATTTGCGAAGGCCAGATTGAAAGGTCATGCGAAGATCTGGTGGCAAGAAATTCAGTTGGAGCGAAATAGAAGAGGGAAAGACAAAATCACAAGATGGGATCGGATGGTGGATAAATTGAAGTGACAGTTCATTCCTGTTGATTATGAGCTTGACCTACTGAAGAAAATGCAGAGTTTGAAGCAAGCAGGAAGATCTGTTCAGGAGTATATAGAGGAGTTCTATCGACTTCTCATCAGAACAGGCCATGCAGAAGCTGATAAGGAGAAAGTTGCCCGATACCTTAATGGGTTAAGGCCAAGCATTCAGGAGGAGCTGAATCTGGTTCGAATGAACAGTATTGAAGAGGCATACCAATTTTCCCTAAAAGTAGAGGAAAAGCTGAACAAGAAGTTTGAGAGTAGACAAAATGGAAGAGGTCGCGGTGGACGATCTGGTGGACAGTCATATGGTGGCCGAAATGAAGATTCGAAAAGGAAAGATGAGGCCAGTAGCAGTCAGAATCAGTGAGGAAATAATTCCAATCGCTTCCAAGATCAGAATAATAGAGATCAAAGAGGAAGAGGAAGAGGACAAGGATCTAGAAGAGGAGGCTTCCGTGGAACATGTTTTCACTATGGAGAAGAAGGTCATAGGGAATTTGAATGTCCTCAGCACCAAGGCAGAACAGACAGGAGAAATGAAGGCCAGGCCAGAGTTGCACATGTAGATGAAGATGCTAGATCGTCAAATTCTGAAGATGCTGAAAGAGGAGAAACGCTAATTAACAGAAGAGTCTTGCTGAGTGGTGAGAATGAACTTGAACAAAGGAGGAGCCTGTTTCGCACCAGGTGCAAGTGTGAAGGTAAATGTTGTGAGGTGATTATTGATAGTGGAAGCACTGACAATTTGGTGTCAGAAGAGATGGTGACAAAGTTGAAGCTCAAGAGACAGAAACACCCACATCCATATCGGATTGCCTGGGTACAGGATGACCACAAGGTCATGGTCAATGAACAATGCTTGGTGAAGTTCAAGATTGGCGTATACCAAGATGAGGTATTGTGTGATATCATATCTATGGATGCATGTCATATGTTGTTGGGTAGACCATGGCAGTTTGACAGATGTGCTGTACATGATGGTCGTGCGAATACCTATTCCCTGACAAAGGATGGAGTGCGACATAAGCTAAAACCATTGAAGGAGACTGGAGAAAAGGTATGTGGTAATGCAAGGATAACTTTTGTTGATGGAAGAAATTTCCTAGATGGTATGAGGCATGAGCATGTATGTTTTGCTTTAATTCCAAAAGTTGGTAAAGAGGAAGTAGAAGATGTTCCTGTAGAAGTTGCAGATTTGTTGAACGAGTTTCAGGATATTGTATCTGATAACGTGCCTGATGGATTACCACCAGTCAGGAAGATCAGTCATCAGATGGACTTGATCCTAGGAGTGAGTTTGCCAAATAAGGCAGCACACAGAATGACACCTGCAGAAAGTGAGGAGTTGAACAGACAAGTACATGAACTGTTACAGAAAGGATTGATCCGTGAGAGTCTGAGTCCCTGTGCTGTACCAGCGATATTAGCACCAAAGAAGAATGGAGAATGGAGGATGTGTACAGATTCTAGGGCAATAAACAAGATCACAATCAAGTATAGGTTTCTATTACCACGAATGGATGATATAATGGACTGTTTGAGTAGAGCTGTGTATTTCTCAAAGATAGATCTGAAGAGTGGATATCATCAGATTTGGATCAGAGAAGGAGATGAATGGAAGACTTCCTTCAAGACAAAGGAAGGACTATATGAGTGGTTAGTCATGCCTTTTGGGCTAACCAATGCGCCGAGCACTTTCATGCGGCTCATGAACGAGGTTCTAAAAGAATTTCTGGGTAAGTTTGTCATTGTTTACCTAGATGATATTTTGATTTTTAGCAAGACATTGGAGGAACATATGATGCATATTCGTATGGTGTTTGAGAAGTTGAGAAATGAGAAATTGTTGATTAATTTGAAGAAGTGCAGTTTTGTGAAGAAAGAGTTAGTGTATTTAGGATTTGTAATTTTAGCAGAAGGTCTAAAAATGGACCCAGAGAAGGTACAGGCTATCCTTGAATGGCCTACTCCAAGGAGTGCTACTGAGGTAAGATCTTTTCATGGTTTGGCTAGCTTTTACAGAAAGTTTATCCAAAATTTTAGCAGTATTTGTGGACCCTTGACTAAAACAATGAGAGGGGATAGAAAAGAGTTTAAGTGGACTAATGGGGCAGAAAAGAGTTTTCAATTATTGAAACAAAAAGTTACAGAACAACCTGTTTTAGCACTTTCAGATTTTAATAAGGTGTTTCAAGTAGATTGTGATGCTAGTGGTACTGCAATAGGAGCTGTTATGAGCCAAGAAGGTAAACCTGTTGCTTATTTCAGTGAGAAGTTAAATGATGCCGAGAGGAAATATTCTGTTTATGATCAAGAATTTTATGCTATAGTTCAGGCATTAAAGAAGTGGAGACATTATCTGCTTCCTAAGGAGTTTGTTTTGTATACTGATCATCAAGCTTTGCAATATTTGAATAGTCAAGGAAAATTGAATCAAAGGCATTTGAAATGGGTTGAGTTTTTGCAGAGTTATACATTTGTTTTGAAACACAGAAGTGGAAAGTCTAATAGGGTTGCAGATGCTCTTAGCAGAAGGCAACTATTGCTGACAAAGATGCAGATTGAGGTGGTTGGGTTCAAGGAACTCAAGAATTTGTATCCAGAGGATCCTGATTTTGGTGAAGCTTGGAAAGCTTGTACAGAACCTATTACTCTAGACAGGACGAAATGGTTGGATTTCATCGTCCAGGATGATATGCTATTCAGAGGGAGTCAGTTGTGCATTCCATGAAGTTCTATGAGGGAGAATCTCATCAAGGAGAAGCATAGTAGAGGATTGGCTGGACATTTTGGTCGTGATAAAATCGTTGGTTTGGTTAGTGAGAATTATTATTGGCCACAGTTGCAGCAAGATGTGAAGAAGTTTGTACAGAGTTGCAGAGTATGTCAGATGGTGAAAGGAGTGAAGCAGAATACAGGATTGTATCAGCCATTACCTGTACCAGAGAAGCCTTGGGAGGATATCAGCATGGACTTTGTTCTTGGTCTACCGAGGACTCAGCGGGGGCATGATTCAATTTTTGTGGTGGTTGACAGATTTTCAAAGATGGCACATTTCATTCCCTGCAAGAAGACTAATGATGTTGTTCATGTAGCAGAATTGTTTTTCAGAGAAGTAGTGAGACTTCATGGTTTGCCAAAGACCATAGTTTCAGATCGGGACACTAAGTTTGTTGGATATTTCTGGTGTACATTATGGAAGAAGTTGAAGACAGATTTGAAGTTCAGTTCATCACATCATCCACAGACTGATGGACAGACAGAGGTGGTGAATAGGAGTTTGGGAAATTTGGTGAGATGTTTGGTTGGAGATAAGCCAACGGGATGGGATTTGATTTTACCATAGGCAAAATTTGCATACAATAATTCTATCAATAGGAGCACTGGTAAATCACCATTCCAGATTGTATATGGAAGTAGTCCAAGAAATGCATCTGAATTGAGGAAGATAGATGAAGGAGAAATAAGTAGTGCTGAAGCTGAGGATTTTACAGAACACTTGAAGAACATCCATGAGGAGGTGAGGAAGCATATTACCAAGATGAATGCATAGTATAAGGCTAAGGCAGATGAGAAAAGGAGCTATAAGAAATTTTAGGTTGGTGATGAAGTCATGGTTCATTTGTGGAAGGAGTGGTTTCCAGTTGGTACATATAACAAGCTGAAAATAAAGAAGTTTGGGCCATGTAAGATACTGAAGAAGCATGATTCAGGAAATGCATATGAGGTAGAATTGCCTAGTGAGCTGAATATTTCACCAGTGTTTAACATTTCAGATCTGACAGAGTATCATGAAGGAGGTGTTGAAGATGAGATCACAGCAGCACAGTGGAGTATTCCAGCAACTAGTTCAGACACTAAGGAGATCGAGGATATACTGGACAGTCGTGTTGGCAGAAGCACAAGGAACAGGACATATGAAGAATATCTGGTCAAGTGGAAAGGACGGCCTGTTGAAGATTCATCATGGCTGACAAAGGAGGAGGTTAGCCATCTTGGTTTTCCTCTGCACACCTAAGTCGTGACAGGGTCACTTCTCAAATTACCCCGGGTGTCTGATGCAAGAGCATCCTGGGTGTAAGAGCAATCTTGCATCACCCAATTATTTTTATGTTTTTATATTCAATAAGGGTTATTTTGTACAGAGCTGCTATTTATGGAAAGTTACTATTTTTGGTAATTTTCGTATGTGCTCAGAATGATTTGATTTCTTTCTTGGAGGTTCATTTTGGTCATATAAGTCTGCCAGTAAAGTTTCATTGCCAGATCAAGTGTATATTGGAAGATATTGAAGATTTTCGGTATTGGCAGCAGGGTACAGAAACTTTGAACTCAGTTTTGAAGGCTTTAGAGGCCCCAGATGAGGTCGAAAATTTGGGTGACAAGCGCTTGCGCTAGTCAAGCCTGTAGAGCGCTTTGTGGCATTTCTGAAATGGGGTTATAATAGCCAATCGGGTCAACTGGTGATGACTTATGGTCTTCGGAAGTTGGACCACCTGAAATGGCAAAAAATAATTTTCTTCAAAATTTTTGTTCGGGTTTCAAAGGTTATCTTGAGCTGACTATGATGTAATAAAATGTAAAATAAGATAATTCTAAGTTTGGTTGGCCTTATTGGCTAAAATTCTGGAACCTTCCCAGGCGGTGGAAAATTGCCTATATAAGGAAGGCTGTATTATTGTCTTAGGCAGTTCAGAATAGTTCTGGGTAGTAGATCTGGGTAATAGTTCGAGGCTTTGTCCTACAAAATATTGTAAGGGAATGCCCATGTGGCTTTGCATGTTGTAATTCTAAAAATTTGTAATTCCACATTTGTGGAGATAATAAGAAGCCAATTTTCTGTTCTTGCATATTATTGTTGTTGTTTCTCTATGTCTGTTATGTGTTTGTGGTATTAAGGGGAGCACCCTTCATCACACACACATGAAATCCACCTTGACTCACCTCAAAGGGTGAAACAAGGGCTTTTACCTTAGACTTCTCTCTCAAGGAGAAGAATGCAATAACATACATGATAATAGATGAAACTCCTTTTCATCTAAGGCTTCATTCTCCAACATGCCAAGTTTATCTCAAAGGTACACAACTTTACCTCTAGCAAGAAACTTTGTGAGAATATCAGCCATATGTTATGTAGGGATAATGTACCTTGAATGGCATACTAATATTCTCTTATATAGTTTGTATCACCTCTAGGAGATAGCATAAAGGCATTTTAGCCATCACACATGAGACTCAATCTCATGATCATAGTCCTCTGGATGCTTCCTTTAAGGTCTTGTAAGAACCTCCTCACCTCCTTGTCCAAGGTTGTTTTAGATGAACTATCATTCTCCCTCTGAATCTAATATCAACCTTCTACAAGAAAGTCGTGTCTTTCTTCTTTAGCTTGCATTAAGCTCTTTTCTTGAATTTCCAACCATCTATCTAGGAATATCATGACCTTGATATCTGCATAACAACCTTCTAGTTCACATACATGGAATTTCATCATTTGAATCGCAATTCTTTTCCTTTCATAGTTTCCTAGTCACTAGGGAAACCATCATGATATGGTTTAATCCCTCCGAATCAATATGACCAAGATCCTTGGAAATTAAGGCATATCCTCTAGATATTATATTGACTCCCTCTGAGTACTAACATCAACATTTAACCTTCTCGTCCAAGGTTTCCTCTAATGGTTCATCGAACTTCTTCTGAATGTGATATCAACCTTCTGACCTTCTCGTCCAAGGTTTCCTTCTAATAGATAAAGTGTCAAACTCCCTCTGAATCTAGATCCTCAGAAGTTCACAGATGCAGATCTTGTAGTTGCTCCCTCTAAAGCTCAAGTTCATGCATCAACCTCCTGACATCTTTTTTTTTTCAAGGTTATCTATAATGGATTGTCAGACTCCCTCCGATTCTGATATCAACTCTCAACTCAATTCCATAACTGCATGCATTAAGTTCTTTCTCCCTTGAATGCAATCTTGTATGCTTCTAGATTTTTCCTTAATGCACTTCAAAGAGAGATTACAATTAGTTCATAAAACTAAACTATCCTAAAGGAAAATATTAATTATAGAAGTATAAAATATTTACTATCCCGATCTTATGGCATGAATTAATGACTCAAAATTTATAAACATTATTCAAGAATAGAAATAATTATCTCTTATTGCCAAATATTACTAGCCTCAAGCAGTTTCTTCCACCAACTTATATTGTCATCCTGATTCTAACATCAACATCCAATACCTTCATCAAAGGGGATCCTTGTGGAGTGTTTCGATAAACCATGGAGTTCATAACTATACATGAGCCTTCTAAAAATATTCCTATCTTGCTATAGGACTATTGAGCTAGTATATTATAAGATAGTCAATCCTTTCACAGTCACTTTTCAATTCTATATGATACAGATGTCAAATTTGTAAAAGGGGATTAAGTTGTGTTTGAATATTTATCTGTGAGGTGGGTATACACATAGATGTTGAAGACACCAACAAAACACTTAAATACCACTTGCAATTACCACATTCAATGGGATTGCACCCTGTTGAGGCAGTCATCAAATAATTTATGTACCTTGCCATTTCCATGAAGTCTCTAAAGTCTTTTCACCACATCCATTCTGAAAAATCTCACAAACATTGAGGTATTTAGTCAAATAGTTGTTGTGCCAAGTCTAGACTTCAACATTTTTCTTATAGATTGACCATCACATTAAGAAAAGGATTATAGAACGATGCAACCAATAATCAAATTTGATGACATAAATTAAATGTATGGAGTCTGCAAATGTTGTGTTATCTTCATTCATCAATGTCTTCCTCTACCATAACCAATTTCAAAGAATATGAATTGCAACGTTTTGTTTTTAGATCCAACTTGTATCACTTAATCAATAATGGTCATCTTTCACATCTTTAACGTATGGATCCAATACATGGGTATTCTAAGTGTCCGACCATGATATTGTTGATGACCCATCAATTCAACTTTAATATAATTTCAATTTGTGACCGCAATCTATTATAAGAGATACAAGGCTATCTCACGTTTCCATCTTATTAGCAATTTCTTCCCAATTTACATTATCACAGTGCCATCTGTGTGTGGGCTGATAGCTTAACTTGCAAAGTATAATGCTCCAAATTTGATAACCTATAATATTTGTCTTGAGATAAAGACCCTCGCTTCATCACCAAATGTAGAAGGAAGCTGATCATGAGAACTTTAGAGGAATTTGCATCGTATTACTTGGAGACACCTTTATTATCAAAAGTTAGTCATTTGGAGGCTTAAGAACCAGCTTAAAAGATCATAAGCATGCCTGATCATCTTCTACAATTAAATAGAGACTTGGTGACTTCGATCGAGGTCTTCAATATTTGTCGGCCTTGTTGCATATTCTTTAGAAGAAAACAATCCTTTGATCAGGTCATGATAGCCACCATCAAATTCAAATCAAACGCCTTATACATCATCAGAGATAGACAATCCACAACTCCAGTGCATTCTATTTTTCACACCATAAATTCCATGGTTGTCGATCATTGAGAGTGGAAGAAATGCGACAGTGATACATCAATACAATTGTTGCCACCAAAAATATAATAATGAGTGTCCATTCACACCCTCAGGATTTACCAATGAACACGTCGGGTGCTTAAAGCTTCAAGATGTCATCGGTTTTAGGTGAGTTGGCAGTTGTGAGACTGCGAGATGATTCTCAACGGTCATGAAAGGTGTTACTCATAGCGTCGAGGCTTAAAATATGGCTAATGACTTTGACTTGTGTAGCAGCAATAGAATGTCAAGTTGCATCACCTGAGACCATTTGATAAACTAAGTATAAGGATCACACCCTCACAATAGTTTCTTGATTCCCTTATTGTTTGAGATGACTATAAATGTTAGTCACAACCTCACGATGCTTAGTGGCTGAAGTAATTTCAAGTTGTGAGCCCGTGAGGAAATGATTAGGGGTTAAGAAAAGGTTTTCTCATATCCTCGTAACTGAATGTATGAGACCCAACTTTAACTCATGGAGTGGAGAGAATGTTACTCATGACATTCATATGTGCGGTGGAAGCTGAGGTGATTTTTGAAAGCAAACAAACTTTTGATTACATATCGGGAAATCAGGCACTTCAAGAAGTTTAGCACCAACCAACTATGCTTGGGAGTTCTATAAAACCCAATTACCTAATATAGAATAGACTTCAACTCATTTCACAACTGTATTACAAACAATCAGATTTGAGAGGCTTGGAATGTTATTTTGAATTAAATCTAACAATTTGGTGGCTCTTGAACCCGTCGTAGACCCAATAATAAAGACTTTTAACTCTTTCACCAGAAGAAATACCTTTCATCTGATGTAGGGTGTGGTTGCTTTAGGTTTAGTATGAATCTCAAATTCATTTCAACTGTTGCAACAATGTGCAATAGAGTAAACTTTTACAACTACCAAGTAGTCTTGGGTATCTGGAGTCTCTGATGGATGCAAATTTTAAACACATGTTGTTGGAATCAAATAATACGAGTTAATCTCATAACCAACATATTGCTTGATAATGAATGCATTCATCTTCATTTTTATATTCTCTAAATAAATTTCTTTTTCACATATGCAGTCTAACTCTGATACCATGTTAAGGTTTTAGGATCACTGCAAATATAATAGCACTGCCTAGATTGTGCAAGGTATCTATTTTCCAAATGCAACAATCTCTCTTGTTTATATTGGGAATGAGGCTATGAGAGACATGTCCCTTCATGGGACATGTCTATTCATTTTATAATGTTTCATTAATTAATCATATATTAGAATAATATGCATTTGAATAATACACACACACACACACACACACAAATACAATATATATTTATATATATATATATACAAATACAATATATTATTATTAATCAATATCTAAGTATGATATGTATTCTAAGTGATCATATGACTGAAGCTACAAATATTAACATAAGGAATGAAAGTGACAGTGACAATGAAGATGAGCTTGATGAGCTTGAAGCACTTATGGCCCAGAGACTTCAAAAAGGTAAGGGAAGGTATAAGGGAACGTTACCTTTAGTTGGTTTTAACTGTAAAGAGATTGGCCATATTGCTGCTAGATGTCCTAACAAGAAAGAGGAAGATAAAGACAATGACCGATCTGGTGATGGAAAGTTTGGTAGAAGGAATAATAGAGGAAACCGACACTACAATAGAGACAACTAAGATTACAAAGACAAAGGAAAAAAGACATGGTACCTTGTTGGAGAAAATGAAGATGACACTGACACCAACACTGATGATGAAATTGAAGTGGTATTTGTTGCAATGAAAGATGATTCAGAAGAAGAGGAAAGGTATGTAGAAACATCCCTTATTTCGAAAGATAGTAAGAATGATACTTGGATCATTGATAGTGGTTGTACACATCACATGATTGATAAAGATAAGTTTGAACATCTTGAGCATTATAATGGAGGATCAGTGAAAATGGGAAATGATACAACTTGTCAAGTGAAAGGAAAAGGGTCTATCTTATTTAATGATATAATTAGATGCGATAGTGCATACTGGGTAAAAGGACTTAACTACAATTTATTGAGTATAGCACAGCTGAAAAACTCAAACTATAATAAGAGGCTATGTCATGTAAACTTTGATAACATGATTAAGATCAGTAGAAAGAGAAAAGTTAGAGGATTACCGGGTCTAACCAAACCTGATCATGTTATGTGTAATCAATGTTAGAAAGGAAAGATGACAAAATCTAGTTTTAAAAGTAAAAACTATTCATCTAAAGGTATTTTAGAGTTGGTACACACCAACTTATGTGGTCCTATGAGAACTTAAAGCTACTATGGTGACAAATATTTTATTTTATTTGTTGGTGACTACTCTAGGATGATGACAGTCATGTTCTTAAAAGAAAAATTTGAGGCATTCAAATTGTTTAAATGGTATAATGCTAAAGTTGAAAAAGAAACTGGGAAAGAATTGAAATGCTTAAGATATGGTATAGGTGGTGAGTTTATTTATGATGAATTCACTAATTTTTGTAATGAGCATGGAATCAAAAGACAGGTTTCTGCACCAAGGACACCGAAGCAGAATGGGATTGATGAAAGGAGAAACCGATCTATTGTTGATTGTGCTAGAACATTGATGATTGAGAAAAATGTTGCACAAATGTATTGGAGAGAGGCAGTTAGCACTGTAGTATACACCCTGAACTAAGTTCAACTGAAGAAAGACACGAACAAGACACCTTATGAGTTATGGTTTGGCTATACACCAAATGTAAGTTATTTCAGAATCTTTGGCAATAGGTGTTATATTCTGAAAGATGATATGAATGGTAAATTTGACTCTAAAGGTGATGAGGGAATATTTTTAGGATATTCTACTAAGAGTAAAGCTTATAAATGTTTGAACAAGGCTACTAATAAAATGATAGAAAGTGCTAATGTAAAAGTTGACGAGTTTGCTGAAAAGAATGATGAAGAAAGCATGAAGGAACTAGAAGACTATGGTAGGTTTACATATGTTGAAGATCTAGGTTATCTACCAAAGCCACATAATGAGTCTACTGAGCATCAGGAAAATGCTACCGAGAATCAACTAATGCAAATCGAGAACCAGGAAGAAGCTACCAAGCAGGAAAATGAACCTAAACCAAATGATGAGAAAAGAAGAGAACAAGTGCTATCAAGATTTGTTAGAAGACACCATCTATAGAATCAAATCATTGGAGATAAGAAAGCTAGCATGTTGACTCGAAGTAAGTTAAGACAAAATACATGCTTAGTCTATGAATTTGAGCCTAAGAATGTTAGAGATGCACTTGAAAATGAGGAATGGATTAAGACTATGAACCAGGAAATTGAAAAAATTGAAAAGAATAAGACATGGACATTAGTACCTAGACTGAAAGATAAAAATGTGATTGGTACTAAGTGGATTTAAAAAAAAAAAGTTAAATGAAAATGGTGAGGTCACTAGGAATAAGGCAAGACTTGTATGCAAGGGATATGTACAAGAAGGTATAGATTATGGTGAAACCTTTGCACCTATTGCTAGACTTGAAGGAGTCTGTATACTACTTGCATATGTTGCACATAAGGGATTCAAAGTATATCAAATGGATGTGAAATCAGCTCTTATAAATGGAATTCTTGAGGAGGAGGTCTACATAGAACAACCAGAAGGTTTTTTTGATCCAAATAAGAAGAACATGGTATGTAGATTGCACAAAGCTTTGTATTGACTAAAGCAAGCACCGAGAGCATGGTATGAAATACTACATGCTTATCTTATCAGTATTGGCTTTGTAAGGACTAGTGAAAATAATAATTTGTACATGAAAGGAGAATATGATGATAATATTTTGATTGCTGAAATATTTGTCGATGAATATATAATCTTTGGAGGACATGATCTGATTTGCAAATCTTTTGTTGATGAAATGAGAAAGGAATTTGAGATGTCAATGTTTGGAGAGATTAAATTCTTTCTAGGCTTACAGATTATACAAACAGAATGATGGGATTTTCATCACTCAATCAAAATACATTAAAGAAGTGTTAAATACTTTTAGCATGGAAGATTCAAAACCGGTAGGAACACCAATGGTAATAGGATGCAAATTGACAAAGGATTATGAATCAACTGAGGTAAATCAAACATTATATAGGTCAATGATTGGAAAGCTGATGTATATGGTACACAATAGGCTTGATATAGCACATGCAGTTGGGATTTTGGTAAGATTTTTTGCCAATCCTAAAGATTCACATATGGTTGCAGTTAAAAGAATTTTGAGATACTTGAAGAAGACATAAGACTATGGTTTATGGTACAAAATGGAAGGAAAATTTGAACTCTGAGTTTATACAGATGCAGATTGGGCTGGAAACATTGATGACCGAAAAAGCACAACCGGTGGAGAATTATTTTTAGGAGAAAGGCTTGTGAGTTGGATAAGAAAGAAACAAGCATGCATTTCTCAGTCTATGACTGAAGCAGAGTATGTTGCTGCTGCTACAAATTGTTCAAATATTTCTTGGATTAAACAAGTGTTGGAAGGAATGAATGAGGTAATCACTGACCCAGTGATTATATATTGTGACAACACTAGTGCTATAAATATTTCCAAAAATCTTGTGATGCATTAAAAAACAAAGCATATATCTATTAAGTATCACTACTTAAGGGAACAAGTTCAAGCGAAGCAGGTGAAACTAGAATTTGTAACATCTAAAGAACAACTTGCTAATATTTTTACCAAACCCTTACCGAAGGACACATTTGAATATTTGAGGACTAGACTAGGGGTTTGTCCCCCATCTATCAATCACTAAGGTGATCAGGAGGTTGCATCAACCTACACTTTATTAGAAAAATCATTCATGTTGATGCACATAGCTCATGCTTTAGTTTCTCTAAGGTTGTGAAAGATTGTAGAAGTTGGAACAACAATTTGTTTATCAGTACATGAAGGTACTTGATCTGGACCAAACAGCAGAGAATTACTTGGCTGTTGAAGAGTTGTTTATTTTCTTTGGCATTGTTGTCAAAGGGAGAGAGACTACATATGAAAAATCAGTTAGTGAGAACAAAAATAGGGAGAGAGACTTCATATTGGAATATCTGTTGCTGAGAACATATATGTGAGAAAGAATCTGAGAACTAAAAAGATCAAATCTACAGGGAGAGTCTACATGGAATGCTATTTTTTCTTTGTAGTGATTAAACATATTAAATATCAAGCTAGGGAGAGCTTATCGAGCTACAAAATTTACTTACATAGTTTTATAATACATGTTTGGTATGTGTATGACATATTTTCATATTGCTTGTGTTGCCATCAATGCCAAAGGGAGAGATTGATGATCTACAACTGATTGAATATCTAGATGAACTGAAGGAACAATGATTAGAGATCACCGAGCTACTAAAGTAATATGTAAGATGATTAAATCAGTCAATATGTTATCGTTGATGTCAACTAGTTTTTGACAGTAATTATCATGATAGTTACAAACATCTAAACATCTGTAGAAGGAAGAAAATATGAAGAACTAAGATATCTACATAAGGAAAAGATGGATATGACAGATAAGGATAAGGTAAACATTGGGTAACTTATTGATGAGTCTATGGCTTTATATTGTTGACTTGAGAATGTTACATTAATCTATTATGAAGAAGAGATTTGAATTTGAACAAGTCAATGTGGTCAGTAATTGAAGACTTATGTATGCATCGAGCCAGTGTAGTGTATACCAAGTGACAGTAATAACCAAGTTAGTTATCACCAACACATTTCAATATTAACCAAGTATGAATGAAAATATTAAATGCTAAGAACAACCAACTAAAATTGATGAGCTGGATATTGTTATGATTTCAAGGTTAATGATGAATTTAGTTATGAGATCCATGACTGACAAAATTCAGAAAAGATCTAAAGGATAAAATTGAAACGTATTATGGACACATCTGTCAAGGAAGGTACAAGTGATAAAATGAACAAAAGAGATTAAGAGACAAAATCTGATGGTTAATATGAAAATGGTTTATTTGTCTATTTAAGAGATATGAGTTTCATTGTTGAAAGATGCTAGACAAAAAGAAGACTGCAGAGATTTCGCGTGAAGATTTTATTCATGCATTCCTGATCAAACTGGTTACAAAAAGAACCAAGCTGCAGACATTACCGAGCATCAGAGAACTATTTACCAAGTGAAGTAAGTTGAGAAATATTGAGGAAGTGAATTGATTAATGATCAGATGATTTTATGAGCATAGCATAGATCTGAATATTTGGAATTGATTTATATTTAAATCAGATCATAACTATATCAGTTTAATCATTAATTCAAAAAATCTCTTAACCAAGTGGACTTAACGGTCTTATTGTACTATCCTATGACATTCATTGAATGTAAAGTGTTATCTTGTTGACCCCATAGTGAATGCTAGTCAAAAGTTAACTATTAGTGATGAATCCTCTAACCAGGTCACACCTAACAGTGTGCATTGTAACCTTTAACAGGGTTGGCTCTTTACAAAGCTCACTTCAGAAGAGTGAATTATTTTGGGTTACCGGTCCCAGGTGGTTTTTCCCTTAGCAGGGTTTCCATGTTAAATCATTATGTTATGTGTTATTTGTTATGATTATTTTGCTATCATACTTTACATACTACATAGTTGATTTAGTCGATAATCACAGTTTGGATAATTATTAGTATTCAGTAAAGTGAACAAACAAATTGATATTTTATGTTACTGAGCTACATAAATTGTTGAAATTGTTTTGTAAGGTACATTTGTGAGATTGGGACTGTAGGATAACTAATTTAACTGATTCACACCCCTCTCAGTTATTATAACAATATCCATTTCTCAAGCATCAATGAAAAATACAAATATAAAGAATGCTTTCCTTGCTATTGTGTAGTAATAAAATTGCACAAGTCTCTCTTGTAAACATAGTATATTGTCAAAAAAAATCTTGAGCAAGAAAACTTTGATTTTCATCCTCTAAATCATGGGACCGCAAAAGTGGGTGCCTATTTACTAAAATATAGGGATTACTCCATGTCTACTTTCCTACACAATAAGCAAAATTTCAAATGCATCACCTACCATGTAGGATGCCACCTCTCCAAGAGGAGCCATAAGTTGAATGGAAAACATAGGAAATAATTAGCTTAAGATAAATATGTTAACCTACAACTGATTGAATATCTTGACAAATATTCAGGAGGTCACCGAGTTGTTAATGTAATATTTAATATTTTTAAATCCATCAAGATGTTGTCATTGATGTCAACTAGTTTTGACTATACTTATTATGATAGTTACAAAGATCTGAACATTTGTAAATCAAAGAAATGGTGAAGAAATGAGATATCTACATAAGGAAAAGATGAATACGATAGATATGGATAAGGTATACATTGGGTAAATTATTGATGAGTCTATGACATTATGTTGTTGACTTGAGCATGTTACATCATTCTATTATGAAGAAGAGATCAGAATTGAACAAGTTAATGTGGTCGGTTGTTGAAGATTTTTGTATACATCGAGTCAGTCTTGTGTATATCGAGTAACAGTAATAACCAAGTTAGTTATCGCCAATGCATTCTGTATTAACCGAGTAGGATGAAAACATTAAATGTTTATAATAGCTGACTGAAATTGATGATCTAGTTGATGCTTATGATTTCAAGGTAAGAGATAAATTTTTTTATGAAGATCAATGACTGAAAAATTCTGAGATAATCGAAGGGAAGAGATTGAAACGTATTATTGATACAACTACCGAGGAAGCTTGAAGTAGAAAAATAAACGATGGAGATTAAGAAGCAAAATCCAATGGATGAGTTGAAAACAGTTTACATGTCTAGATTTAAGAGACATGAGATTCATTGTTGAATCTATCGACTGAATAGAGACTGCAGGAGAATTCACATGAAGACATTTTCATGCACCGCTAATTGAACTAGTTACATATAGAACTGAGTTGGATTGTAGGTATTACCGAGTATCAGAGAATTATGCACCGAGTGAAGCAAGTTGGAGGATATAATGGAGTGAATTAATTATTGATCAGAAGAGTTATATTGAGCTTAGCATAGATTTTAATACTTGCAAAATTGAGTTGTATTTGAATCAGATCACTACTGTATCAGTTTAATCATTGTTACAACTAAATCTCTTAACCGAGTGGACTTAACAGTCTTTTGTATTTCAATATGACATTCAAGGAATGTTAATTGTTTTCTTGTTAACCCCATAGTGAATGATGGTCGAGGGAGAACAATTAGTGATAAATCCTCTAACAAGGTCACACCTTACAGTGTGTTTTGTAACCTTTAACATGGTTGGCTCCTAACTGAACTCACTTAAGAAAGAAATATTTTGGGTTACCGGTCCCAGGTGGTTTTTCCCTTAGTAGGGTTTCTACGTTAAATCTTTTGTGTTATGTGAAATTTTTTGTGATTGGATTGCTATCATACTTTACATATTTCATATTTGATTAATTGGTAAACACAGTTTTGGAAATTACTAGCAATCGGTAAATGAAAAGAATGTTAATTTTAATAGCTTGCCAAGTTGATTATTTTGCTGAAGAAGTTTGAAAAGTACATCTAAGAATTTGAGACTCTAGGATAACTGGATTAACTGATTCACCCCCCTCTAAGTTATCTAACAAAATAAATATGCACCCAAGAAGTTAATTATATTAATTATCAACGTTAGGACTCAAAGGTTAAGACACTTTTATCCCAACATTCTTTGACCTGTTGAAGACTTATCAAGAGTCTAGTGCAAATCATAAAATACTACCTCAACTTCGCTATATTTATTTTCTTTATATATGCATCAATATAATTTAAAACCCATTACCCAAACATGATATTGAAATTCAAAAATTCTATAAAAACAAGATTAAATGTGAATGTTCAAAAACCTCATCTAAACAACAATCATAACTAATTTCTTTCATTTGATTGAAAGAATCCACATTATTGTAAAAAGCATTTCTTTTTAAGAACAAATGCTAAACTATCCAATCATCCATACCTCTAAGGTATTAAAAAAATAGATAAACACATAGTAACAAAAATGAATCCAACTCATAATTGTAATGAATCTCCATGTGCAAGCCTTTCAATGAATAATATACACATTGTACAATAAGGTGAACTTACAAGCACATAAAGGAGATCTAACACTAAAATTGAAATGGAAATGATATAATTTGGGCTCACCAAAATGTACAATAAGGTGAACATACAAGCACACAAAGGACATCTAACACCAGAATTAAAATGGAAATCTTGTAAGTTGGGTTCACCAAAATGTACAATAGGAAAAAGGGGGGATGTAGGGATGAGGTTGATAGGTATAGTTTCACATTTTCCTAATTATACAATCAAATGTAAAATGACCCAATAGGCTCAAGTAGGAATTATGCACTAAGTTGGTATGATTATCGTTCATGATTATGCTTAAGATAAGATGGGTGTGAGGGAATAGGATTGACTAAATGCAAAGTAGAAGACTAAATAATCTAGATGACAACTTTCAAAAAAACAAATAGAAAAAGATCAGATAGGCACCTATAATGAACAAAAATGAAAACTATACTATGGTACTAACCTATGGATAACATCTAAGGTTTTTTTTAGGGTATAGGTCTCCTATTCACCCTTTACTCGGGTATAGGTTTCCTTGTTCCCTAGTACCATGCGATTTTGCCTGAAAATTTCAAAGATCATTTGTTGAGCCCTATACTTTCCATATTTGTGACAGTAGCTTCATCACCTATTCTTGCACACAAAAAAATAAAAAATTGTTGGGTCCAAAGGGTTTTGATTTCATCAAACCCCTATTTAGGAATCAACCATGAAATTAGTATGAAATTGCATAAAAGGAAAGCTTGTAACTGTAAAGGTAAATATTAGATCTTCTTTGTAAATGTATATACCTTCATGGATGGATATTAAGATCACACATATTCATGAATATGCTTGCATGTTTATTGATGATAGTGGCTCAACCTTGGAAAGTAGGAAGGAATCAAGGATGCCTTTGGAAAATACGTGGATCTATGAATGCCACTCCAATATATTCAATATTTCAATGCTTGACGACTCTTGCCTTGAAGAATAGATGAATGAGATGCATGTAGATGGACAAAAGGATCTTCTTGGTTGATTTAAAACTCCTCTACTTGTCCGTCATAGGATAGAAGCTTTCTAAAATGGAGAATATTGCCTTCAAAATTCCTTAGGATGCTTGAAACTTGATCTTGAATGTGAAATTGTAGGAAAGAACTTTAAATATTTATCATGTACCTTCAATTGTTTCTTATGGTTACCAAACTAAGGAGAGATAGACCATATATATACCTCTCACAATATTTTGTGGGTTAAAATTAACATAAGACAACTACAAATCTTGAAATCCCACTAAAACTTGTAACATGCCACTTGTTCAAATTTGGGCCCAAATGTCAAGGTATAGGTCACCTAGGTGTTCTATACATTGGTATAGGTCTTCTAAGCATCCTATACCTAGGAAAATGGGCCAAATGTAAAGTGGGAGTCAATAATAAAGAGTATATGATAGAAGAATAAGAGCGAGGTTATTTGATCAAGCATAAAAAATAGAAAAAATATCAAAATTACCAAAATGAGGTCCAATAGAGAATCTAATTATAGGTTCTAACTTTTTATGATGGTACACACATATGAAATCCCACTACATATGTAATATCAAATCTAAAAATAATTGAGGCATATTAAGTCTACTAGTCGAGAATTCGGGTCTGAAAATTCACTTCTCCTATTTCATTTCTAGTTGCATTTCAATTCTTCTCCATCCTCTTTTTCTCAGTTGAATTGGATCAAATATATTCTTATTTAGTCTCTTTCATATTAATATCATTCATCTCTTTCTCAATTTTAAGAAACAAAGGAATAAAAACCCTTCAAGCATAGATATTGCATTGGCATATTTCTTACCAAGTGTTGTTAATAATATTGGCGGTTTTGTATTTCAATGTGCCATATGAATTGGGGAAATTAACCCTTTTACATGATCCCATTTTTATATTGTACATTTTGGTGAACCTGACTCTTCTTACATACTTCTGATTTGGTTTTTAGATCTCCTTTGTATGCATTTCATTGTTACATTTTATGCATTTAGTTTTGATTCTTAGTCTTCTTTTTGCATCAATTAATAAAAAAAGACATAAAAATTGTATATTAGATTCATTCTTTCATTTAAAAACAATTATATTCCAAAAAAAATTTATTTTCATGCATTTTTATTTGTCTTTAGATTGGTTCCTTTTGTGCTTTATTTCATAACATTAGCTTGTTTCATTACAAATTGTCTAATTTCCTTCTCCAAAGTTTTACTATTTTTGATGATCCACTTAGTAGTGAATATTTTTATGTGATGGATGAAGTCCTTGATGACTTCATCTTTACTAGATCTTCCTCTAAACCTCCTAAACTCTCCTTTTGTCAAAAGTTGATTAATGTGATAGAAGGATTTAGGGTTTACAAAAATTCCCTTTATGAAAATCTCAATGATTCCCCTCCCAAATTTATTCTCCCTCATAAAGATATATTGATACAATCACATAATTTTGAGCCTTCTCTCAATGATATCGCTCTCTAGGATGAACCATTAGAAACGGTTGCTGATTATTCGCTTGATGTGAATTTACCTTGTCAGAGAACCTTTGTGAAAGAGAGTTATTTTTTTATGGAAGAGGTTGATATGATTGATAATTCCTTTAATGACACTTCCCCTCCTATCTGTTCCACTCATCTTCTATCTAGAGATGAAGCAATAATGAGTTTTATTTTCCTTCTAAAAGTACCTTAGAAATAGATGATGATATACTTGATCATCTCTCTTTTTGAATGAATCTTTTGAGATTAAAGAACCTAATCAATTCAATACCATTCGAGATACCCCTCAAAACAAAGCAGTGAGTGTTGTAAAAGGTGTTATGTAACCTAATTATCATGCAATACTATACACATATAACAAAAATCCTCAAGAGGATAATATCCTTGGTGTCCTCTCTTCTATAAATCCAACCTTAGCACATAAGGATCCTAATAAATTGAACACTGTTCAACTTGCATTCCCTTCTTAAATTATTTCTCCAATACAAAAAAGCAAACCATCAACTCTTTAAGATAATAATTGGGGAGCTTTAGACTTTACACCAACCTTCTGTAGTAAAAAAAGAATCCCTGAATTTGAAAATCAAACACCTTTTTCCGATACATGTAGGGATATTGATTGGGCCTCTTTAAATTTAAACCCCATTCTACCTAAAAGGGACCCTTATCTTTTTGATTCTTCAACCTTCCTAATGGACATGGTATAGGTTGTGTAAAACAAACAATTGAAACTTATGAGAAATCTACATCACATTTTTCAAAAGAAACTCTAGGTTTCCAACCCTCCCATTTGTCCAATCAATTTATACATTCTTCTCCTAATATCTCATCAAAACAAGAGATTTTTTTTTGATCTTCTTAAAGCCAACTTAATTACTCTTCCTTTAAAACATAAATTAAAAAATAGCAAACACAAACAAGATAATTCTTCCACTTGTATTTATCATCAAATGTGTGACAATAAGACTAATGAATATCATGATTTGAAGAATAAAATTCAAGAATTCATTGATTCTGGTATGATTAAAATGACATTTAACAGTGAATCAAATCTTTGTCATGATCATTCTAAATAACATCTAACATCCTATTATGTTTCTCCTCACTATGTGACATTTCCAGCCTATACTTTGGAGGCTCGTATTTATTTATGGTGGTGTAATTTTAGGTGCAATCATACTTTGTGAGCAACATAATAGTCCTTTTATCCTCACTTGGGGGAAATGATACTATTTTACTCTCCTATTTATCCCAAGGACCCATTTTATCCCTTTGTTGACTCATTTATTTTATAACATAATACCCTTTCTTGCATATATTTTTTGTTTTATGTAAGGCTCTTATCTTTTCCAGGAGATTTACATCCCAATTTTTAACATTATGTTTTATTAAAACTATATTTCTATTATAAATAAACTTTCACTTAGGGAGCATAACGTGTCATCCTTTTTCAAGTATCTCCTTACCTAGAAATGGGGAAGGTATGTATACTTGATCCTCCTTCCTCTTTTTCCCTTCCTTTACAATAGATTTGATATCCCTTGTGATATTTCTTCTTTTATAGTATGATGTCCTTTCTACATGGAAATTTTGTTTTACACAAGGCTCTTCTCTATGTCAGGATATTTACATCCTGAGTTGCAACCTTATAAAAGATCTATTGTATGGGGTGTATAATGGGTTATCTATCTCATGCCTTCACTCTTAGGTGGAAATTTTTATTTTCTCAATCTCTTATTCATTTCTAAGGATTAAATTTCTCTAGGTTATGTGGTCTTTTTTTATCACATGATGTCCTTTCTAGCATAGAGTTTTTTGTTTACATAAGGATATTCTCTTTTTCAATAGATTTACATCCTGAGTTACAATTTTTTCATTTCTTGCAAAGTTCATTTCTATCCTAAATAAATACCATTACTTGGGGGCCTAAAGTGTGTTATCCTTTATCAAGAATACCTTTCTCACCTAGAAATAGGGGTGATAAAAGGGTGCATTCTTCTTCTCCTCCCCTCTTTGTCTTGAAGATGTTATCTTTGTTCAAGAACTCCTCTTGGAGGTAGATGTCTTGTAGCCAATATATTTTCCTTTCAAGGGTCTCTTCCCACTTGTGGATATCCATTCACTATTATCTATTTCATTTTCTAATAATTTTTTTCACTCTTCTAAGGGTATAAGCATATATTGTTAATTTAAGTATATCTACTTGTTTATGGAATTAGGTATTCTTGTTCTCTTTTCCTTATTATGCCAATATAGTCCTATATCACCATCATAAGGAGGGGGCATATATACATCCTCCTTTGTATATTATGAAACTCTCTTTTTGTTTATTGATCCCTAAGGAAACAATGCTTTCCTTAGGAATGATCAATTTTGGACCCCTAAGAAGACAATGTTTTTCTTAAGACTAATCATGTTTTATTGATCCCTATGGAGACAATGTTTTCCTTAGGATTGGTCACTTTTGGATCCCTAAGAAGGAAATACTTTTCTTAGGACTGATCCCATTTATTTACCCCTAAGGAGATAATTTTTTTCCAAGACTGATCCTTTTTGGACCCTTATGGAGACAATGCTTTCCATAAGAGTGGTCCCATAAGCTTCTCTTGAGCGCAAAATTTTACAAGCCACCCTCATGCACAAATTTTTCAAGGTAGAATTGAAAAGTATAATACAAATTTCTAGACTATCAATTCTCCTTCCCTCTTTCTTTGGGATAATTAGAACAAGCATAACACAACTTGTTAACCTTTCCTTCTCTTCCTCTTCTTCTCCCATTAATCACCTAGAATTATACAACTTTCTAGACTGTTGGATATATGGTCCCTCTCTTATTTCCATTAATTTTCCTTGGATATGGATGTACAAGTTAAGATCCTTGGTTTGGGGGCTTATATCCTTAAACTTAGCAATATTCTCTCTCTCTCTCTCTCTCTCTCTCTCTCTCTCTCTCTCTCTCTCTACCATGAGAATGAGGTGGAATCATACTCCCGCTAAAGTGGGGGCTAAATGTACCATCCTAAAAAAGTAAGTACCCTTAATTTGTTGCTTATTTTAGCCCCATTTTAGTATGTATGGATTCCCACAATGATTTCATGCTCTCCTAACACTTATTGGACCCTTAGATTAATATTATAAGTCTTGTATTGATTCAATTTCTTCAAAACTCAAGGCTACCGCTTATTTTTAAGTATGATCCTCTAGTTTTTCTTCAATCACTAGTACATTTTGCACCATTTTTCGATGCACTATTGGTCGAAGTTTCTACCCAACTCGGTAGAATGGTTGACCAACTGGTTTGTCACTATAATGTGCATCAAAATATTGACCCACTAATGAAATTGTCGAATGATCAACTCCACTATTGGTTGAAAACGAGGGCAATCTAGGCCAAAAATAACATTGGCAAGTGTTTGTGTAGTGGTCGATCTTTCGACCAATATAAAATAATATTGGTTGAAAACTTTGGTCGCTTTGACTAGGATGCCAAATTTGCGACGGTCAAATTTTGACCAAATTTGGTCAAAATATTTAGCGGCTCTAACCAAGATGCCAAACCCGCAACGCCACATTTTGACACAGAATCATCGAATTTAGGCCAGTATTTTGACACATTTGGGTCGAAAGTTCGACGACATGCAGAGTGTTTAAAAAAAATTGAAGATAAATATCCAGACTAATCACCAACAACATCCTAATCGGTGATTAGTCTAGATATTTATCTTCAGGTGTCCACACTCATTCTACTGCTTGTTGCCAGTGGGTCACTACTCGTTCTATTTTCCAGACTGCTTTGGGCTCTAGCAATCCATCTGCTTTGTGTGAAACTGTGGGTTTTTTCATTTTGTTTGAACTATTTGAGAGATAGGCTATGACTGGTGATCTGCGAATTGGTAGAGCTTCCTCTTAGACACCCACAACTCTTCAAATCTATTGGTGTGAAGCCCAAAGGGTATTCTGCTCTATGGGCCTCCTGGTTCTGAGAAAACTTTAATTGCTAGGGTAGTGGCAAATGAAACTGGTACCTTCTTTTTCTATATCAATGGAGCTGAGATCATGTCAAAGTTGGCTGGAGAAAGTGAAAGCAATCTCTGGAAGGCTTTTGAGGAGGCTGAGAAGAATGCCCCATCCATTATATTTATTAATGAGATATTACAGAGATTTGTCAGCGGGCTTGCAAGTATTCTGTTACATAAAATATTGAGAAGGTGAGTTTCAATTGTGGCGGCTTTTGCAAACTAGATTTGGTTATGAATTTATTAATGGTATTTTTTGAATTGGTTTGTTATAATTTTACATTTTTTGATTCAATTTTCCTCAACTTGTATCTTATTATTTCAATTTGTCACGTTCTCTTTCCTCTGTACTTTTAGAGGATAATATTGAACGTGAAAGAAAAAGAAGTGAGAACCCCGAGGCAATGGATGAGGATGATAGTGATGAGGTAGTTGAAATAAAGGCTGCTCATTTTGAGGAGTCAATAAAATATGCCCGAAGAAGTGTCAGTGATGCTGATATTCAAAAGTATCAAGCCTTTGCACAAACACTACAACAATCTCAAGGCTTTGGTTCTGAATTTCAATTTCCTGGTGCTTCAGATGTATTTGCTACAATAGATAATAAAGATGACGATGACTTATATAGTTAGGAAACTTAGTACACAATTGTCATCTTAATGAAGTGACAAATGTGTCTGTTCTAGCAGGGACCTTCGACTAACAAATAGCCAATGCTATTCAATTTGGCTCTGGCTTTTGCTTGTATGAGTTTTATCTATTCATATGTTTGAAACTTTATTTAGTTTATTAGCCCTTTAGTCGAGGACTTACTAACTTGTAGGTCTTTAGAGAAATATTAACTATGGCAAGGAAATTTAGCTATGGAAACTTTTGCTCAAGTGGTAGATAATGCTATGAAAACCTTGCTTTAAAAAAAAAATCCTGTTGGAAAATATTCTATACTAAATCAATTCTATAACAAAGAAAGTCTAGTTCAACTAATTTTGACTGGTGATCTGTGAATTGGTAGAGCTTCCGCTTAGATGCCCACAACTCTTCAAATCTATTGGTGTGAAGCCCCCAAAGGGTATTCTGCTCTATGGGCCTCCTAGTTCTGGGAAAACTTTAATTGCTAGGGCAGTGGCAAATGAAACCGGTGCCTTCTTTTTCTGTATCAATGGACTTGAGATCATGTCAAAGTTGGTAGGAGAAAGTGAAAGCAATCTCCGAAAGGCTTTTGAGGAGTCTGAGAAGAATGCCCTATCCATTATATTTATTGATGAGATATTACAGAGATTTTTCAGCCGGCTCTAGCAATCCATCTGCTCTGCTCTGCGTGAAATTGTGGGTTTTTTCATTTTGTTTGAACTATTTGAGAGATAGGCTCTGGCTGGTGATGCATAATTGGTTTGCATGTTTGCAGCATGGAAGCAGTGTTGGGGATGCTGGTAGTGCTATGGACAGAGTCCTTAACCAGTTGTTAACAGAGATGGATGGTATGACAACCGAGAAAATAGTTTTCATTATACCTAGTGGCATTGGCCTGTTATACCCAAGGATTCAATGGAGCTGATATTACAGAGATTTGTCAGCGGGCTTGCAAGTATGCTATTAGAAAAAATATTGAGAAGGTGAGTTTCAATTGCGGCGGCTTTTGCAAACTAGATCTGGTTATGAATTTCTTAATGGTTTTTTTTTAATTGGTTTGTTAGAATTTTACATTTTTTGATTCAATTTTCCTCAACTTGTATCTTATTATTTCAATTTGTCATGTTCTCTTTCCTCTGCACTTTTACATAATATTGTATGTGAAAGAAAAAGAAGTGAGAACCCTGAGGCAATGGATGAGGATGATAGTGATGAGGTAGCTGAAATAAAGGCTGCTCATTTTGAGGAGTCAATGAAATATGCCCGAAAAGTGTCAGTGATGTATTTGCTGCTGCTACTGCTTTTGTTGCTGCTTTGGATGTATTTGCTAAGATGATTTCCCTTGCCAAGATGATGTGCATCTTAATTTCCATATTGGTTGGATGTCCTCCATCATATGGTTTATTGACACAATCTCCAATACAAAGAAAGAGTCTTGCTACTCTGAAAAGACAGGTCTCTAATCTACTTCTCACTTTTTTTCTTCACCTTGTTTATAAATAGAGTCACTTTTGTTATCTCGAACTAAAATATTTTGTTGGTGGCTTCAACTAGCCTCCACCCTATATTTTATACATTTAAGTGCTTCTTATTGTTGTGCCTCTAGAAATCCATTTTGGAGATTCCTCAAGTACTCCCGATCGAGTTATAAGTTGGTTCTTGCTTCTGACACTGTCAAGTTCCTTTAAACCATATTACATACCATGTTTTTCCCCATTCAATAAATTGGATTTTTTTGAATTTAAGAGCTAATATTTAGGACATTTGGTTGTAGATAGTGCTGCAAAAAACTTGTAGCAAGTGCTAAGAAAAGCATTGAACAAAACACTAGTTTGATAAAGATTTATGAAAATATGCAAAAAGTTTTTAAACAAATAGAAATGAACATTACCTTGCCACCGACTACCACAATATGTTAAACCAACTTTAAACCTTTTTGTATTACTTTTTAAGGACTTTGTTGAGTTATCCTTACCTTTGTTAGGAAGAGAGATGGTATTTTGTATCCGTACCTTTCTACAACCTTTCAAGACATCTATATTATTTCCACATAATTGGTTATTTTGAAAGCAGAGGTCCCCAAGCCAACTATCAAACCTATATTTAAAACTTTAATTCTAATAGTTTCAAATAACTTGTTCAGTAAACCAAAAAGCAATTGCTAAATGAATTTAAAACTCATAAACTGATTTTTTCAAATTATTTATGTTGAGTCAAATGTAATATTCTATCTTATTGTGAAGAACACTATAAAATGTTTTGTGATTTTCAAAGTTGAACTTGATGTTATTACCATCTATAAACACTACAAAATGTTTTGTGATTTTCAAACTTGAACTTGATATTATTACCATCTATATTCGTAGATATATGACATATCTTAACAGAACAATTGCTCAAAAATTTGGACACTAAAGCAAATGGCCATGCTTTTGATCCTGAAAAGCATGCTGATGAATTGCTTCCAGTTAGAGTCAAAGAGAAATGTATGACCAATTTGATATAGTCCATCCTCGTGGGTACCTGTGTGGGCATCATTCCTGCTATAAAATTTATCCTACATTGGTGTTGTAGGGCTATTTTTCTTACATGGTAATAGAAAGTTTACCTGTTAATCAGTTTTGGGAGAGGTTCCTTAAATTATCCAATGCACCATCATGGAGATATAAGTGAGTCTCAACCATTATAGTTCATTTTTCTTTATTTGTTCATCCTTTTGGGTTCTTCCTATTTGTCTTAAAATTTGACAATCTAATTCAAGAAAAGTTTTTTTGAAATGGGATGGAAATTTATCCCATGATTTTTTTTGTACTTGTCATTAAAAATAATAAGTGGTTATGAAGAACTAAAGCTTTTGAAATGACAACCTTTTTTTCTGTAGAGTGCTTGAGGATGTGCATGCAATTTATTGATAAATTTCCATTGATACAACTCATTTACTTACTGTTATGCTTTGGTATTACATGGATATCAATAGCAAGGATACTTTTTCCTCATTTATTTTTTCTTATATCAATCAAACAATGTATCCTTCTAAAGATATTTAAGATTCAATATCCAAGTGAATTAGATGTAGCTGAACATGAGGAGAGTGTAGCCCTTACTCATCGTCAGGAGTTTCAATTTGAGTGAAATTGCCTTACCTATCAAAATTTTACATCACTATAATTCTTTACCAGCTCTTCATTATTTTTTCTTTGGTATCGGAATCTCTCATGTAAGTGTTAGTATTTAAGTTTCTCTTTTCTAGAAAACACAGGAGTGTAATCTTGATGTTCAAGATAGGAAGGCATCTACGAGTTTATTGGTGATGTTATGAATTGAAACACCGACCTGTATGATTTTGATTTGTTTGGAATTTTTTTTAGGCTTTCTTTATTTAATGATTTGCTATGAATTTTTTCCATGATTGGAAACAGTTGGTTTTAGAATCCATTCTAAGTGATTGATGAAATATAGTCAACAATAAGGAAGTTTGAATTTGTTGACTAATGACTTACACCTGTTTTGCATTCACCACAACAAACCAAGGCAAGCGTCTCTAACAAGATTTGAAGTAGAAATCTGATATCTTGAGATAAAGAGAAGATGGTGGCAGGAAGCTGTAAGATTAATTTATTAATGTAACATTAATTTATTAATTCATTTTAATGGCCCACATGAAGAGGCACGTATGATAGGAAGTTACGGTTTGTTAAAAAGGGATTTCACATCTTTAGTGTAATTTTTATTTGATCATGTTTAGAGGAGTAGTTTTTCCAAGACTCCTACTTTGATGGACAAATGGAGTATAACCGTTTTGGTAAAACCGGTCCTCTCTCCACCCATAAATGTTTTTTCAGAATACCATCAAATGTGAAGTGAGAAAACTGAAAATGTATCGGTAAAGGGTAAGAGGGAGAAACCGTCTTTTATCTCGCAAAAGGCATCTTGAAGCAACAAAGGCTGCTGCACTATATTGGAGTAATAAAGATTGCTGCATCAGTCATCTTCCAGATTTCAGCACAAATGGACTCAGGTAAGTAATTAATGATTAATGTTTTTGCACATTATGATACATTTGTGAAAATCATGAAAGTTCCAGATCTTGAAATTATAGTAGATTCCATTTTAAATATTAACATGTGGTATCAGAGTCTTGTTGAGAACTCTCATGTTTTTCCATTATATTTGATGATGATTTATACATTTTATTGGATCAAATTTTTTATGCATGCTACAAACATAAAATCATGATTTGGTTTAATACATGGTTGCCTGCATAATAATTTTGTTGTATTGCCTATTTTTGTTTGTTGATTTAATGTATATGCAAAATCATTCTATTAATTTGAGATCTATATTATGATACGGTTCGGTAGCCACCAAAGTGGTCCAACTGGAATGATATGTAGATATCAAGTTAAATTATTGCAGTTTTTTAATACTTGTTTCCCGTGTTAAAAAAAATAATCATTTTGCAAATTGCAATTTTTTAATCATTAGAATATTAGGTTGGCCCAAAGGTGCACCATTTTTTTTAAAAAAAGATTAATTAATTGGAATAGAATGATTGGTGAATATTCACGATTAATGGTTAGTACGAATACCCAAAGGTAACGGACTTACTTAGTTGTGAATATTTTATCAATTAGTTCTATTAGGTGAAAGGGAATCACCAAAATGGTTAATAGTTTACCATAAGATTAACCCAAAGGTAGGTCACGGTAATACTATTTATTATTAAGCCATGTGTTTTTTCATGTTGGTTATTTTAATTATAACTCTTAAAATTAATGTTGTGAACATGAATTTTTGGTTGCAGTGTCAGTTCCTATTTCGCTACATTCGCATGCCTCTTCTATTCTGATCTTGAATGGAATGAATTTCTCAAATTGGAGAGAACAGGTTTAGTTTCACCTCGGTGTTCTGGATCTTGATACAACTCTTGAAACTGAGAAACCGACTGCTATTACTGATAAAAGCAGTACGAAATAAAATAATATATTTAAAGCATGGGAAAGATCGAACAGATTGAGCCTTAAGTTTATGTGGATGACTGTAGCAAACAACATCAAGTCAACTCTCCCTGAAACTGACAATGCTAAAGAATTTCTGAAATTTGTGGTAGAGCATTTTCGAACTGCTGACAAATCCCTTGCTGGAACATTAATGGCTAAGCTTACCACCATGAAGTTTGATGGTACGTGCGGCATACATGAGCATGTTCTTGAAATGACGAATTTGGCTGCACAATTAAAGACACTTGAGATGAAGGTGGATGAATTTTTTCATGTGCAATTTATTTTGAACTCCTTGCCTCCTCAGTATGGGCTGTTTCAGATTCACTATAACACTATTAAGGATAAGTGGAATGTGAATAAATTGGCCAGTATGCTCAATCAAGAAGAGGCATGACTTAAGCAACATGGACAACATTTAGTTCATCTCACAACTCAAGGAACCGAAAGGAAAAGGAAAAAGCCAAGAAAGGGCATGAAGTGAGTACCGCCTAAGGCGTATGAGCCTAATCAAGGTTCTCAAGCCTATAAGAAGGACAGGAACAACGATAAGTGTCACTTTTGTAAAAAGTCAGGGCACTATCAGAAAGACTGTCAGAAACGTAGGGAATGGTTTGAAAAGAAAGGTATGAATTTAGTTTCCGTTTGTTTCGAATCAAACCTAAGTGAAGTTCCTTCGAATACTTGGTGGATTGATTCTGGGGCTACTACTCATGTCTCAACTATGATGCAGGGATTCCTTACAACCTGGACCACAAATCCAAATGAAAATTTTCTATTCATGGGAAATTGGGTTAAAGCTCTAGTTGAAGCCATTGGGACCTATCGTTTATCTCTAGATTCTGGTTATCATTTGGATCTGTTTCAGACTCTTTATGTTCCTTCTATTTCTAGGAATTTAATTTCCTTGTCTAAACTTGACATTGTTGGATACTCTTTTAAATTTGAGAATGAAAGTTTCAGTTTGTTTAAGAATACCTCTTTTATTGGTTCGGGCATTCTTTGTGATGGTTTGTACAAATTAAATCTTGATAATCTTTTTGCTGAAACTGTTCTTACCTTGCATCATAATATTGGTACTAAACATAGTCTCATTAATGAAAATTCCTCATACTTGTGGCATAAATGGCTGGGACATATTTCGAGAGAATGATTACTAAGATTAGTTAAAGATGGGATTCTCCTAAACCTAGATTTTTTTGATTTCGGGGTATGTGTGGATTGTGTTAAGGGAAAACAAACCAAACACACCAAGAAAGGTGCCACACGTAGTACAAAACTGCTTGAGATTATTCATATAGACATTTGTGGGCCTTTTGACAATCCATCTTTTGGTGGAGAAAAGTATTTTATCACCTTTATAGATGATTTTTCACGTTATGGTTATGTCTATATGCTGCATAAAAAATCTCAGTCCATGGATGCTCTTGAGGTATACATTACTGAGGTTGAAAGGAAACTAGACAGAAAGGTGAAAATCATTAGGTCTGATAGAGGTGGGGAATAAGTTATGGAAAGCATGATGAAACAGGGCAGTGCCCTAGCCTGTTTGCTAAACTCCTTGAGAAGCATGACATATGTGCACAGTATACTATGCCTAGGATGCCACAATAGAATGGTGTAGCTGAGAGGCGTAATCGTACTCTATTGGATATGGTCAGGAGTATGTTAAGTAATTCCAATTTACCCCTGTCATTGTGGATGCATGCACTTAAAACTGCTGTATACTTATTAAATCGGGTTCCTAGTAAGTCAGTTCCAAAGACCCCTTTTGAATTATGGACAGGAAGGAAGCCGAGTTTGAGACACCTGCATGTTTGGGGTTGTCCAGCAGAGGTTAGAGTGTATAATCCGCATGAGGAGAAATTGGATTTTAGAATGGTCAGTGGTTACTTTGTTGGTTACCCTGAAAAATCCAAAGGGTATTGGTTTTACTGTCCTCACCACAGTACGTGAATTGTAGAAACCAATAATGCTAGGTTCATTGAAAATGGAGATGTTAGTGGGAGTGATAAATCACAACGGGCAGTCATCCAAGAAGTTAGGGTACAAGCCCCTGTATCTTTGGCTTCGAAGGAAATTGTTGTTCCTACCGTTGTTAAACAACCTGACAACAACGATGAGACTGTCGTCAACGAACAACAAATTAATGATCCCCCACCTTATAATGAAACTGTCATCAACGAACCAATAGTAGAAGAAGCACAGGTAGTCACATTTAGAAGATCTCAAAGGGAAAGGAGGTCTGCTATTTTGGATGATTATGTGGTTTATCTACAAGAAGCAGGGACATGTAAGGATCTGGTTTCATTTTTACAAGCCATAGAAAGTAATGATTCTGCTAAATGGGTTGATGCCATGAATGATGAACTAAAATCAATGGAATAGAATGGAGTTTGGGATCTTGTTGAATTGCCTAAAGGACACAAAAAAGTTGGTTGCAAATGGGTCTTTAAGACCAAGCGCGACAGTAAGGGCAATATTGAACAACATAAAGCTAGACTCGTGGCCAAAGGTTTCACTCAGAAAGGAGGCATAGATTACACAGAGACTTTCACACCTGTATCTAAGAAAGACTCAATTAGAATCATTTTAGCATTGGTTGCTCATTATGATTTGGAGCTGCACCAAATGGATGTAAAAATCACTTTTCTGAATGGGAGTTTAGAAGAAGAAGTCTATATGGATCAACTTGAAGGTTTCTCCATTAAAGGAAAAGAACACCTGGCTTGCAAACTTAAGAAATCAATATATGGACTTAAACAGGCTTCTCGGCAATGGTACCTTAAGTTCCATGATACCATTACTTCCTTTGGATTTAAGGAAAACACTGTTGATCGGTGTATATATCTAAAGGTTAGTGGGAGTAAGTTTATATTTTTGATTTTATATGTTGATGATATATTGCTTGCCACCCGTGATTTTGGTTTATTGCACGAAACCAAGAAATTTTTCTCCATGAACTTTGAAATGAAAGATATGGGTGAGGCATCTTATGTGATAGGAATTGAAATATTCCAGGATCGATCATGTGGATTGTTAGGATTATCTCAGAAGGCCTATATTGAAAGAGTTCTAGAGAGATTCGGGATGTTGAAATGTTTAGCTAGTGATGCCCCTATTCAGAAAGGGGATAAATTCAGCCTTATGAAATGTCCAAAGAATGAATGGGAATGAAAATAGATGGAAGGGATTCCTTATGCTTCTGCCATAGGAAGTCTAATGTATGCACAGACTTGCACTGGACCATACATCAGTTTTGCAGTTGGTATGTGGGGAAGATATCAGGTTAACCCTGGATTGGATACTGGAAAGCTGCAAAGAAAGTGATGAGGTACTTGCAGGGAATAAAGGATTACATGCTCACATTTAGGAGGATTGATAATCTGGAGGTAATTGGCTACTCAGACTCAGATTTTGTTGGATGTGTTGATAGCAAAAAGTCCACTTTTGGTTATTTGTTCCTATTAGCTGGAGGAGCAATATCATGGAAAAGTGCAAAGCAAACCATCATTGCTTCATCCACTATGGAAGCTGAATTTGTGGCATGCTTTGAGGCCACAGTTCATGGTTTGTGGTTGCAAAATTTTATCTTAGGACTTGGGGTTGTTGACTCTATTGCCAGGCCGCTGAGAATTTATTGTGATAACTCTGCAACTGTATTTTTCTCTAAGAACGACAAGTATTCTAATGGTGCTAAACACATGGAATTGTAATACTTTTCCATTAAAGATGAAGTTCAGAAACAACAAGTATCAATTGAACATATAAGCACACTGCTTATGGTTGCAGATCCATTGACAAAAGGATTACCCCTAAAACTATTTAAGGAACATGCCAATAGAATGGGTATTGAATGTAGCACATAATAGCTGTTACTTTTATGTAGTGGATTGCATTATGTTATTTGTTGTGACACTTTGAGATCCTTATAAAGATGTTTCTAATTTATAATTCCTATTTTAATATGTACGTACATGTATGAGAATGAATGTAGGATGACAGGAATTGTCTCTTACAAGGGACATTATTGTTGGACCTTATGAACACACTTCTCATTTATAGACTAAAATTTAAACAAGTTACAAATGTTGTGGTACATGGAAGGGACTATATTGCTTTATTAACATGGAACCGCCATGAGTCACATTAGTGGGTTGTTTGATTATAGTATTATGATGATCAACTAAAAGTTAAGATGGATATGATTTATAGCGCACCTAATGACTACTCTCTTTCAAACTCTAACATTAAGTCATCATATGTGCCAAGTGGGAGAATGTAAGATTAATTTATTAATGTAATTGTTGTGGTCCCACAACCATGCTCCCCTTTGTTGGCCCTTATGGCCTTAGGGGCCCCCCTTTTCATTTTTTGTTTGCCTCATTTTTTGTCATCTTCAGGGTTGGAGTCCTTAGTCTTTTTTAGTTTTTTGGCCTTTTCGGCCTTGTCATCCTCCAGCCCTTTCGAAGGACCGAAAGTGTGAAACACCCCAGCAGAGCGACAATTGTTTTTAGAGTTTTCAGCCATTTTGGCCTTTTCAGCCTTTCAGACCTTTTGATGGTCCACAAGGTGCAAAGGCGATGAGGGAGAAATCTCGGGTGGGTGGTCCTTTTCAGACTTATCGGTGGTCATCGATCCTGAAGTTCGACTCTCGCGGGAGTCATCCTTTTGGTGTTTTCGGCCTATCAGACATCTGAGACACCCGAATAGGCCAAAAGGCCAACATGTGGGGCACTGACATCACTAGCCTTGTACAACCTATAAGAGGCATGAGGGTCCTTTCAAACCCTCACTCTACGCATCTGCTCCTCCATTGTTTGCCCGTTTGTTCTTTCACTGCTAGTTGCTTTCACTTTGTTTGGCTCCCGCTTCCTCACTGGTCGTTGTCGGGTTCTTTGTCTCTTGGGTAGGTGGTCTTCTCTCCGTCTTTCTTTTTCTAGTTAGCGTCCTCTTTTTGTCATTTTGCATTTCTTGTTTTAGGTCTAGGGTTTGCATTTTTGGTCTTTTGGCCTTGAGTCTTAGGTCTAGGTTGCTTTAGGTTAGCCTTTTCAGCTTTAGGGATCATTGAGGTAGTCACCTCACATCCCTAGGTGAGTTTGTGGTCAAACTCACCATCGGGCTCATTTTTTGAGTTCGACCCAAAACCCTAGTTTCGGACCTTCAGGGTTTGAAAATCATAGAGCATCCATCAGATCGACAAAATCCCAAGTGCTCACGTTGTCAGTGTTTCATTGTTTGTGCACACCGAAACATCACATACCCTTGAAATGCCGAAAATAACCATCCTTTGTTCTCGATCTTTCTGGACTTGCGGCTTTTCTGCATTTTCTACATTTTTGACTTATCAGTCTTTGGGAGGTCTGATAACTCTGAGAAGTCTCTTCCCCCGTAAGAGTACATCCTTTTCACCCTCCCAGCCTTGCGGCCTTTCGACCTTTTTGGGCCTTTTGGCATTTTGGATGTCCGATGAGTCTGAAAGTGCGAATGGGCTGAAGTCTCTAGTGTTTTCTTTGAAAGCATGATTTCAATAAGTGGTGGTGCTTTCCTAGTTTATTTTCTCTCATTAGGTTACTGATTCAGGCCTTATGCTCTTTTGCAGATATGGCCAAGAAGGTACTAGCATCATCAGCAATGAAATACCAGTTCAAAGGATACTACCCACCATCCAAGGTGACCAACTTACATGCTGGGATAACTGATACTGATATCGATAATGTGAGTTGGAACAAGTACCTTAATAAGTGTGCTCAGCTAGTGGGACATTCAGAAGATTGCACTTCACTGGTCCATTGTTCCTTGGTGAACACAATAGCACACCTTGTCTCAATCTAGTCAGCAGAGTTGATTAACACACTAGCCAACAACTATGTGCCAGATGAGTGCATGGTCAGAAATAACATGGGGGAAGTGGTCCTGGACTTGAGACCTGACAATATCAAGGATGTTTTCCATCTACCCAAGGGGGTAGATAAGTTCTTCAACTTCAATGTAAATAAAGGGATGGAGTTCTATAACAAAGATACGCAGAGGGCTCACAACATTGTTAATAATGAGTACCTAATGCAGCCCTTACCCAAGAATAGGCTAGACAGAATTGACATGTGGAGGGGTTACATGAAAGAGGACATCCATGCCACCATAACAATGATAACTAGAGTGTATGGCTTGCCCAAATCTCATCAATTAGAGCCCTAGATGATCTTCCTTATCCAGAAAATAAAAGAAAGACAAGCAAGGTTCGATTGGGCCTCTATTCTAAGCGACCAGTTGGATGAACAACTGATTCGGGTAAAGATAGATCCCCACTTTTACATGACATCCTATGTTGTGTACTTACTAGCCGCCAGTGCAGTATATCCAGGGTTGACCAGGGTTGGAAACATCAGGGAACAAAGCACATGGCCTTTCACTTTGTATCCTCAGTTGGTGTGAAAGGACTTCCTCGCACACAATAGCCCAAAATTCAGGATAGTTAATGATGCCTTCATTTTTGCAATCATCTGCTCCATCAAGGGTGATTTTGCTAAAAGGTTATCAACAGAAGCAGCGGCTAAAGTACAGGCCATTGGGGCATTTTACATTCAATTCAAAACTTTCACATACATTTGGGTGGTAGGAAGCACCTTAGCGCCCAAGAAGCTCCCAAGGTATCCTCCTGATAGGGTAGTTTTACTAGAGATAGCAAGGCAATTGTCCGATGCTCACGAACATATCAAGCATAAGAAGAAACATTGCTGGGGCTTCCCTATTTCAGTCAGTCCTCATTGTGTTCTAGACATGAAAGTTTTCAAGTCATTGGTTGGAGAATGGGATGAATTCCCACTGGCAACTTACAGCCTGGTGAAGCCACATTTTGACCCCATTGGTACCTATAGCCACATAATGGGAAGACACTACATCCATGAGCCATATGTTGAAGATCATTGGGCTAATTGTGTGGATGATTATGAGGTGAGAATCTGTGACTATTGCTAGATGAGCTTAGAGTTGGTGCAAGGTGCCCTTTCCCTGAAGATTCCATAGAAAGCATTAGATGCAGACTCTGATAAAATCATGGATTCCATATATAATATGGATAAGGTATATACGAGGGCCATTCTAAATGCAGAGGTAGATCAGGATGAGAATGATAGCATGGACTTCAGAGCCTGACATGTGGTCAAGTTGACAAAGTCTTGGGTTGTTCTTCCATTTCCTATGCAACCACTTCCTATAAAGCAACTCCTCGAGAAACCATCTCAAGAAAAGAAGAAGGGAGAGAAGATACTGAAACCACAATTCAAAGGGGCTACCCCTCTAAAGCTCAAGACTGTATATTTCCATGAGCATCCCACCGCATATGGTCTAGTCACACACTCCAAAAAGGTGAAAACCAAGATGACTGGGAGCATTGATCCATCAGAGGTGCCTTCGTCAAGTGACCATGGTTCTCCCAGCTTAGAAAATAGAACAAAGCTCAAAATAATTGGACCTAAGCCGACCGGGGTAATTAAAGGCCATGTTTACAAAATAAAGGTAGGCTCAACCCCCACACAGATGGATACTCTGGAAAAAGATGATGAGGATTTGTTGGATGAAATCCCCCTCATTAGGAGGACACGGTCAGTGGGATTCCTGAAGAAAAGGAGAATAATGGAAGATGATCCTATGGATGATGAAGGGGCTGCTTAGGTAAAGCCAATAAATTTGGATGCCCTAGGTGATGATGAATTCAACATCTTTGATTTTGTAGGTTTGCATGGTTTCAAAGAAGCTAAGAAATAGGCTCCTATGTAGTTCACCAGTCTTTTTAGTGGCGTGGGAGAAGAGTTACCACAAGAACTTCAAGGGCAGAGTGATGTCGAAATAGCCAAAGACCAAGAGGAAATTGCAGAGCCCGAGAGGGATTCTTCTGTTAAGATCACCTCAAAGGAGGGAATAAGTACACAAGTGCCTTTGGATGCATCTATTCTACCTCTACCCCCATCTCACCCTTCCACACTTCCCACCATTCCACTTCAAGAGCCTCCCACTACCCCACTTTGCACTCTTGTGCTAGATACTTTGCTGCCTCAACAACCTTTTTCTTCCCATGTTCCTTCCTTAACTCCAACTCCACTAGTCCATTCAACCATTCCTCTCATGTCTCCTACACCTCCCCCACTCAACATTCCTCCCCAAGTTCATGTTGAGTTAATGCCCCAGAGCTCACAGGACCCAGATAAAGAAGTTGAAGTCATCGACCGAGAAGGGGGAGAAGAAATTCATATTGGATCTGAGGAGGAAGGTAACAAGGGAGAATCACAGGCAGAAGAGGAGTGACATACAAAAGAAGAGCCACATATAGAGGAAGAGCTACATACAAAAGAAGAAGAAGCTCCCGAGGGGATAAGGATAGAATGCGTGGGGACTTCTACTTTATTGGATGCCCCCTATGAGCCATTGAATGCATCCTCAAAACCCACTTGGTTTACCAAAGAATTACAGCTTAGAGTGAGGGTATATACTGATGAAGAGATTGATATAACCACATTAGGGCACACTTTCCATCAGATGACACTGGTTCCCCAAGCTAGGAGAATGTCTTATGTAATGCAAGACTAGACGGGGAGGTGGAAGGCACAGGTGGTTGTCCCTATAATGGATATCGGCATGAAGGAGATCACTCTAGAGGACTATGTGTTCGAAGAAGTGGACTTGGGAGAACCAACCAGAGAAGGTAGCAAAACCTTGGCTACTTTGGGTTTGAAGCACGCTCTGGGCTTCATGAGTAAAGATAAAGAAAGGATAAAAGCATTGGAAGAATAGAATGAAGCAATGGAGAAGTTTATTTTGAAGACGACAGGTCCAATTGACCCAAATGACCGCGAAGCCTCATTACAGGCAATTCTAGAAAAGAAGGGGAGTATAGACATTGACATTCCACATTATTTTGTACAGGCTTGTGTGGAATGAAAGCTAGATTTTAAGCTATTCACTAACTTATCTCTTCGGTGGATTTTGAGGCCCTTTCGAGGTGTTTTAGTGGGGATAACTTCTTTAGTAGAGATTATGAGTGAGGAGAATGGGGTAGAAGAAACCATCCTCAATTGGCAAAAGATACTAGATGAATTAGCAATGATAAGGAAGCAATGCTTCCAGGTGCTAATGAATATTTATGAAGGAGCATAATTGGATAACTTTGAAGAATGGATCCAAGAGATAGCAGCGGCATTGGCCATATTTGAGAAGGTGCTCAAAAGGTTAAATAAAAGAAGGGATGACGACATGCTATTTGTAAAAGAGTTACAGGAGTTCTTTGAAGGCTTAGATTTGGATCTGTTCGATGATGATGATGATAGGACTATGCACTCAGTGAATGATATTGTCAATCAATACTTGAGTATATTCCATGGGGTAAAGTCAAAGGAGGATCTTCAACAAATGTTTTATCAGAGGGAGGAGATTCAGAAAATGCTGCCTCTAGAAGAAGAGATAAAGGCTTTTTCCAGGGAATTAAAAGATTTCAGAGATAGACAAAAGGAGATTCTCCAAGGCATTAAGATGTCAGACTTCAATGAGGTGTTAGAGGTGGTGGATAGATTCAAGAAAGTACATCCAGAAGTGCCTTCTAGCTACTGGACCTCCAACTTAAGATCTGTCAGCTCCCATGTACAGAAAATGCAGTTTTGGTACTTAGTCATTTTCTCAATGCAAGATTTTTTGCCATTTCGGCCATGGGGAGTTTTCAGCCACCTAGAAGTCTGAAAACTCTGAAAAATCCAAAGTAGTAGAGATAAGGATAACACTTAGCCAATTTTGGGTGTTGCATTTTCGGACCAAGTGTCAGGTTTTGGGCATTTTTTGGGCATGTTTGGGAGTTGACTCTAGTTTTCTCAGAGATCACTTCTCAGTCATCTAGGATTTTTTTTCTTGGGATCGTTTGGGCATGATTGTGGGATCTCTTTCAGTTAGGACTACGTAGAGTAACTAAAGCCAATGATCAAGGGGACAAACATGAAGATCATCACGCGCATGAACCGGTCCCAGCCCCATTTTTGAGATGTCTGATGCTTGTTTTGTTCAAATCTTTGTAATGCATGAGGCCTAACTCCATGCTAGTATAGTTTATCTAAGCTTTAGAAGTAGTTTATTTAATGCAAAGCTTTAGTTTAGTTTTACTTTGGAGTTTGATTGCAGCAAAACCCTAGCTGCGAAAATAAGAGCAGAGCTCTATAAATTATAATAAAACAAAGTAATTAGGGTCGACTTGATCATTAATACAAGGCATACAATTGGTGCTTCATTCGTGGTGTGATTTTTCTGCTATCTATGCAAAATTTGTGAATGTGTGATTTTCTCATTCTTTGTTTCAAAGAGCCAATTGGTTGTTTAATGATTTTAAGTCTGCGATCTTTTAGTTCAGTGTTTGCTAGTATTACACTGCTGTGTTGTGATGAATTTCTGAGAAGATTATTCTTTGGTGCCTAAAGTTTAACTTGTCTCACGTGTGCGTGCATCTGGAGTGGCTTCGTGATTTGATGAGTTTTGACTTATCATACATCTGCATTTGTTCAACTTTCATCGATGATTGCATCCGTTCAACTGAAGATTGTGACATGATCTGATCTCTATTGTGTGGGTTTTCTCATCTTCTTGGTTATTTAATTCGCATGGTGGTGTGATGCTAGCATATGTCCAATAGGTTTCTTTTTAGCAATTTCTTTCAAATCTCTTTTTACTTTACATCTTCTAACCTTCCTTGCAAGTTATTTTCAGTAGATCAATTAAATTAGCATTGCTTTCATTCTTAAATCTGAAAATCATATTAAAAAAGAGATATCTTGGTTTCCTAAAGTTTGTTTTATAGTTTCCCTTGAGAAAAGAACCAGAAAAGGCCTCCTTGTTAAGCAAATTCATATTTGTCTTTTGTTGAGCTATCCAAGCAGTTGAGACCCAACCAAAAGGAACCTTGAGATTGATTTCGTCAGTCTTCCAAGAGGGGAAGTTGCTCGCGCAAATTCCTAGTTGTTGTCCTCATGTAAAAATGACGCTCAACTGTAACATTAATTTATTAATTCATTTTAATGGCCCACATGAAGAGGCACATATGATAGGAAGTTACGGTTTGTTAAAAAGGGATTTCACATCCTTAGTGTAATTTTTATTTGATCATGTTTAGAGGAGTTTTTCCAAGACTCCTACTTTGATGGACAAGTGGAGTATAACCATTTTGGTAAAACCGGTCCTCTCTCCGTCCATAAATGTTTTTTCAGAATACCATCAAATGTGAAGTGAGAAAATTGAAAATGTATCAGTAAAGGGTAAGAGGGAGAAACCATCTTTTATCTCGCAAAAGGCATCTTGAAGCAACAAAGGCTGCTGCACTATATTGGAGTAATAAAGATTGCTGCATTAGTCATCTTCCAGATTTCAGCACAAATGGACTCAGGTAAGTAATTAATGATTAATTTTTTTCCACATTATGATACATTTGTGAAAATCATGAAAGTTCCAGATCTTGAAATTATAGTAGATTCTATTTTAAATATTAACAGAAGCTACACAATTGAAATAGAGTTTCCAGTGGAGGCAAAAATGTTGTGGAATCAAATAAGGACATCCACAACTTATTGCCAAAGCATTTATGCGAGGATTGATGCATGGTGTCTTTATAGGGTTTTTCATACTCACTTTAAAGAGCAGTCGTTTGTTGACTGACTGAGTTCAGATGAATTAAGATTGCGGTGACTGACTTGGGGTGATTCAAAGTCATGAGACATAGAAAGACAAAAAGAGAGTAAGAGAGTAGATGCTTTTTTCTTCATATCCTCTACTAGAACAATCAAAGTCTTCTTTGCCTCATCATTATATTATTTTGGAATTTCTCTCACATCAAAAATTTATTATCCTCAGATGCTTTGTTTTTGCATTCACTGCATGTTCTGAATGTTTGTTAATGGTCACTGGTAATCCATTTTCATTACTTATTTCAGAAGCTTCTTGGCTCCACTCCTATTAATGTTAATACTAGTAATTGTAACTTGGTATGCAATTTGTACGCGGAATAAATGTTAAGTTGCTTTTTTTATTCGATTTATATGTTCAAATGTAGTTAATTTTTTTATTTTGTTAGATTTAATTTTGTGTTATTTTGTTTTGCTAAGAAAGAATAAAATATGATTGAATATATATTATATATATATTTTATTTAAATATGTTTTGTTATTGATTTTTTTTTAATTTTTTTTTTTAATTTTTCATAATAGTAATTGCTTTTTTTAATAATGTTATTATTTGTTGTTATATAAAACATATAAGAATGTAATAAAATAACATGAGATTGAGATATAAGATATGTTTTGAATGAAAATAATCATATCATTGATTACCAATTTTATGAAAAGGTTAATGATTTTAGCATTGATAAGAATAGAGAAATATTGGTTTTATCATTTTTTCCTTTGTATAATTGTAAATTTTTTTAGTGTTTTTGTTATATTGAGAATGAATGATAGAAATAATATTTAAAGTACTTAAGCTTCTATAATTTGATATACATATATAGTAAATAAAAGTTAAAATCGTATACCTTTCATTATGAATATAATTAAATGATTTTTTAATTATAATTTATTTGATTTATTTTTTATTATATTTAATGTTAAAATTGAATATAGTTGAAATTATAAATTATTAGTAAGTTTTTGTTTGTTAGCTATGTATTGTTTACGAAACTTGAATATGTTTGTATAATAAAAAATTATGTACAAAAATATTATCTGTGATTGAAGAGAGTAATATTAGGTAGAATGTATATTTTTTTATTAGTATTTGTTATGTTAAAAAATAATGATATAGAAATAAGTAACAATATGGTATCATCAAGTATAAAGAGTGGTTAGAAATTACTTTAGGGTAGGACATTTCAAGGCGTTTTATTGTAATTTAAAAATTTGTCATTTAATTTTTTTCAATTTATATAATTTATTTATGTGAATTTAGAATGGTAAATTACAAAATGAATGAGATAAGCAAAGCCTATGTAATTGACTAATTGTTGAGAAAATTAAAATTAAATTATTTTTAAAAATATCTTAATTTTGAAACACATTTAGTATTTGTAGAGTCCAAAATATTATTTTTGATTGAAGTGAGTATTATTAGGTAGAATGTGTATTTTGTTTTTATTAGAATTTGTCATGTTCAAAATTAATGATATAGAAATAAGTAGCAATATCCTATCATCCATTTTTAGAGTGGTTAGATATTAGTTGATGGCAGGACATGTTTGGGGGCTAAATAAGAAAAATGAATGAGATAATCAAAGCCCGCTTGCATTAGACCTCACTTTAAGTCTGCAAGAATGAGAGTAGCTATTTTTAACAAAATATTCTAATTAATCATGTAACATTTTTTTTTTTGGTTTTTTTTAAAACCTCTTCTTTAAAAATAAATTTGGAAATTCGTAAAAAAAAAAAGGAAAAAGATTTCAATTGATTATTGTCAGGTCACTTTTAATTGAGTGAACAAGCGATTGTGTTTGGATCTCTGTCTTCTTCCCTTTAGCTGAGTGATCTCTACTCATGGATTGGCGCTTAGTGTTTCTTTTAGCGATCAAGCGACTGTGTATTCTCTTGTTCTCATTATCATAGCCGGTTTTCTTCAAACATTAAGCGAGTGAATGAATGCAGCGGTTGCTCATTCATTTGACCACAAGATTATAAATAAAATGGATGCTTGACATAAACCTGGCAAAACTAAAGTTTTTCAAATATATGCGAAAAGGGGATCTGATCATTGTAACTATTTGAACACATAAGTTGACAACTTAATCCTATAATAAGGGACACTTGCGTTTAATTCAACCTTGAAAATTTGAAAAAGTAACATGGAAATAGGAAAGGATCATGGATTTAGGGTTTATAATTTTTCATAGATTTAGGTCAAGCTGGTAAAGCATCATTTCAAAATTTAAGTAGGGTAAGGATCAATTTTTTTGACACAATCAAGATTCCACTTATATTCAATAATGTAAGGGCCTAACCAAATGGGATATAATTTTCCATGTTTTCTCTTATCTTGTAGCCTACCATTGCACATCAGAACAAGATTACCATTTTGAAAACTTTTATGAGTAGGTAGGCTATCATATAAAACCTTACACTGTGCTTTAACTTTTACATTCCTTTCATGTGTATTATTTCTTGCTTCATTAAATTGTATCAAGTATTTCAAACTTATTCTCATTTCATTCTATAAATCATCATTATATGTTTGAATGAACTCATACATTTGCAATAGTTATTTTGGGGTAATGTAGCATTTATCTCATAGACTAAATCAAATGAAGCAGATCCTATTGCCTTCTCTATAGTCATCCTGTTTGCCCATAAGGCTAATAATAAGTGTGAATCCCAATGCTTGTTGTTTTTGTCCAATACTCTCTTAAGTATCTTAATCAATTTTTTGTTACTGGACTCTGCCTAGTCATTGCCTTGTGGATGATAAGGAGATGAGTATGAGATTTTTATTTCAAATTCTTGACAAAAATTAAGAAAATCCTCTGATCTAAAACACATTGCATTATCAACCACCAAAAGTTTTGAGCAACCAAATGTGGTTAGAATGTTGAGCATTACAAAATCTATTAAAACTGTAGTGGTGGGTTTTGTAGAGGGGATTGCTTCATGCTAGTTAGTAAAATAGTTTGTTGCTACTAGTATTATTAGGGATTTTTAGTAATCTACTGAAATATAAATTATAATTTTTATTAATATATTCAATTGTATGAAATATAATATGATTGCAAATATTCTAATTCAATGGTATGTTTTGGATTATCGGATTTAGTTGTTTGTGACTATTAAATCAGAAATTGTTAGAGGTAGTTTGAGAAAACAAGACAATAACCTTAGAGGGTAAACAAACAACTGATAAACTAAAGGATGAAAAAGAAAAAAAAGTGAACCCCAAACCTCAAGGAGGTATGACCCAACAAACCCTAATTATGGTCATGAGTGGCTCTTATAACAATATTTTTCCAAACCTGCTTGAGGAATTATTGTCTAAATTTTTTATTGTGAAAGTTATTGACCCTGTTAAGAGTCTATGACATGTGCATAGTGTATCTATCCTTGTTAGAGGACTAGGGCCTGTTAAAATCCTTTGACCCTATGAGGAGTCAATTATACAATATAAAAATGGATCTTACTATTCATACAAAGTGCTCACTGCACATACAGTACATATAAAACTTTGGAATACAAATCTTTGACTGCTTCTGATATCTTCAATATCTGATTAGTCCTTGTAGGTTCTTTCATACAATAAATCATACAATGGTTCTTCTCTACTCCAATCATCAAATTTTCATCTACATATAACATATAAAGTGCACATATGTCAATCATATCATTAAAATATAATTGGCTGTCTTGCTTAAACAAAAGTACCTTTCTTTATACCTTTCTCTTTAATAGTCAACTTCAATTGAAGCATATGTTACCAAAAATTTGATATCTCATTTAGAGGGTATTTACATATGCATAAAGTTGTAGAACATATGCACAAACAACTACTATAGATCTAAAGAAGAATAGATAGAAGGGAACTTGTGTGCAAAATTTTAGCTGAATTTGGAAGGTCAAGGTCGCTATGGATGAGGTTGACCTAATTATGTTGGATATAGATGAAATTGGTGTTTTAAGAGTGAGTAAGGATTTTGTTCAAAATATCCAAGAATACATCATGTAGAGAGACATCGAGCTTTCTTTTTAGATATGTAATTACAAGTTTTGCATGATCAACCTATCCCTCATTGAATTGGAAAACAAATACCCTTACCACATCTTTACCATACATAAATCATTCACAACTTTTTATCTTCTTTACTATAGACTTGAAACAAGTTATTAGGTGGCGATAGAGAATAGAAAGAGGTTGCAAATGAACAAAAAGGCACGTAGAGAATTTTTCATTAAGTATTGTCAACGTGGCAACACTGTAGGCAGAATCTTGAAAAAAAGCAGTCACCATAGCTGACAACAAAAGTTATTTCTTATATTGATAGTAAATTCTTTAATTGTTTAACATTGAAAACCAAAGTTATATTTAGTAGTATATTCTAAAAGTAACCACTTTTAGACACATTCCCAAACTATTAACCTTACATACATTTAGAAATAATGTAGAAATGAATATAAATAAATTAAAATCTAGAAGAGACACTTTATATTTAGAGATATTAAAATTAAATAACACGATCAGATCTTAGACAGATATTTTGATAGGCAAGCCACCTATCTTTAAGTCTTAAATTCTTCTCTCAATCAACTCGACCAATCTGATTATCTTTCCTTTCCAATTGTACCTGCAATTAATATATCTTATATCTCACCAACTCAAAAAATGTGATTCATCAACCTTTTTCTCGTCTCAAGAAGTAGATGGAGTGTCTGCTTTTTCAACGTGAGGCATGTACTGATATCTCCATTTATTGAACATTTCCTCACTTGGAAACACAAAATTTATGTTTTCATCCTTTTTGCCAAATAATTGTTCCCACTTGCTCTCCATCTGTCTGATTTCCTTTTGTATAAAAGAAAATATTGATTTAGCATTTATTAGTATCTCAATGGTATGGATGAAGAATAGAGTATTTTCTAAAGTTAAAATACTTGTCATCTTAGTGGAAAAGTGCTCATCCATTCTGTTCCTCCACTTGACCAATTCTTTAAGCTCACCATTTCTTTTGAATACTCCTGGAATTAACTCGCTGGAGATAGTTAATTATTTCTTCAGTAGATTGGACTTTCTTTCAATATCATCCAAAATTATTCTGAATCCTACCAGACCTTTCACAAACTTATGCACTGGTTTAATTAATGGATCAGGGTCAAATTGACCTTTTGCGAGCATGTAGAAGAGTTTCATGTTTGAGTTTCTCCCTATCCATTTATCCAAAATTGGCCCTAACTTAGCCTTATGATCATTCAAAGATGTTAACAGTGCATGTAATCTTTTAGCATTATCAAACAAAATTGTAGGATCCAGATTGTTTGCAAACTGCATTACTATTTTTGTGATCTTCTCCTCATATTTCTGGTCCACAAGATATTTAGCCTTCATATGCTCATCTCTTTATTTGTTTAGTTTCTCTCTTACCTCCCTCAATCTATCCCTTTCTTCAAGTAGTTGCTACTTTTCCCAGCTAACTCTTGCCTCTATATTTGTTTCTAGGAAGGGGGATGGTGGAAATTCAATGATAGGACTGGAGGAAGAGGCCACTGCAGGCTAATTAGCAATCACTAACTAAGGAGACATATGAATTTGTGGTCAAGTTAATTGTGATATTGTTGGCAAGTTGTCTATACTGAGGTATATGACTAGATACAACATTGTCATTATGGAAACAAAGTCATATAGCAGTTTGGAGTTAGCGCACCTGATGAGAAGATCAGAAATTAGCTAAGTGTTGAAGACTGGACAATGTACAGAGTTCCTACAGCTCAGAGTATCAATGCACATGTGTACGGATGAAATATGGTATGCACCCTAGAAGTTAAGTTGGTTAGATTATATTCTTGCTTAGTCTATGAGCGCATGATTAGATGTGCAAGGATGAGAAAGTTATAGCCAATTGAAGTTGCACAGCCAGTGTGTTCCAACAGAGAACCGAGCATGGAGCCAACAGTTAGTATTTTGGTTTGTGGTTACAATGTAATATTGTAAAGGCTATGCGCCCATTGTATTTAGGTTGCCGACATGTTTATATGTATAATTGTAAGCACGCTTAAGACAACTCATTTGGAAGCATTGTTTGTAATTAGTTATAGGGCTAACTTAATTATGTATTTTGTATGAGCATATAAATATAAGATGCACCCATTGTATTCGGCATGGAAGTTGATATAGAGTTGTGATAAGCAGAGCAGAGGTATGCAAAGACAACATAAGATGTATTAGAGCTTTGCTAGAGGTCAAAGCATCAATGCACCAAAGGAACTAATCTGACAAGTAGTGTCACTGTGACAGTTCACCTGTAGATATAGTGTGTATCTAAAATTAGAAGGTTGTAGCCTCCACCATTTGAGTAGTGAGCTCTAGGATAGTGAGTCCACTCCCCTAATAGGGATCATTATAAAAGACTCCTAACAGGGTTCGACCCTTAAAAAGGTCTACTGTACTTAGAGCATTGTAAAGCTACTCCTAACAAGGTAAAGGATCTTCTAACAAGGATCACAAAACACTAGTGCAGAATGTTGGTGGGTGTCAATTCCCATTGGGGTTTTCACCTATTAGGGTTTCCCCATAACCATATTGGTGTCATGTGTTGATTTCATGTTTCATGTTTATGTGAATGTTTAATTCAATACTTATGCATTTAAGTTCAACATAAATATTAAAGTGAAAAGTTAAATTATAGTGAACACTGATTCACCCCCCCCCCCCTCTTAGTGTTCCCATTCCTAACAATTGGTATTAGAGCTCTGGTCCTCAGCATAGAAGTTTAACTACTTGAGGAGATCATGAAAAAAGTTGAAATGAAACATCTAAAAAGAAATCTTGAAGCTGCTCTTGAAGACCTAGACAAGTCAGAAAGAGAATCTGAAGAACTAAAGGATAAACTCAGTGATGCTCAATTAGTCATAAAAAAGCTAAGGAAAGATTTGAAAGAATGCTCTACCAATGATCTAGGGACAATGGTCAAGAAGCTGAATGAAGAAAATAAATCCTTAAAAAAACAACTTGAAGAGCTTGATGATAAGCTGACCAATAATCATAAAATCTGTGATGAATAGATCAAAGAGAACCTTCAGATGAATGAAGAACTAAGGCAAGCAAACATGGAAATCTTGGAGCTAAGGAATAGAAAAGAAAGCTTGGAGTCTGAATTGAAAGCAGCAAAGAATCATATTGACAAGTTACACACCAATTCTGATTTGGTAGAATCTCAATTGTATGCAAGAAGAGCCAAAGGAGACACTAGTTGTATTGGATAAAATGAAGCACAAAATCAGATTGACAATATGCAAGCAAGAAAGGATTCACAAAAGGACTCTACTGATGCTAAGGAGACTAAAGATCAAACCAAAGATAATGGTGGACCACCTAAGAATGAGCGCAAGCAAGTAGAACACATTTGTTTTGGATTTAACAAGCATGGACACATTGCGAGGAACTATACAGAGGTAAGACCTTTTAATGGTTACTGTTATTCATGCAACAAGTTTGTTCATAGAGCTATGAATTGCAAGACTAGTAAGAAGAATAGGATTCAACAAGATCAGAGAAATCATAATCAAACAAATGTAAGAAGTTCTCAGAATGTTACATGCTAGATATGTAACTATAATGGTCACACAACAAAAAAATATAGAATGGTGACTCATGTCAATGCACCGAGGAATATAGGACCTCCAGTCATTTATCACTCTTGTAACAAAGCTGGACATATCTCAAGGTTCTGTAGATCAAGGACGTAAGGTCAGGAAAGCCCTAAAAAGGCCAAAGAACCAATTTTGGATCCCATAGGAGAAGTTAATTTTTTCAAAGCCTCAGATGATGTGAGCATGATTTGGTCAGAGAAAAAGAAGGACATGACTAATGAGAATGTATTGGATGCATCTGCAATGGATACACCCTCTACATTTGGATGAATGGCCCTCAAGGTCATAGGGGGAGCTAATTTAGCTCTAAACCCCTGCATGGCTGGTATACTCATCCTTAGAGTATGCACCTTTGGACTTAAGCTTTTGGAGTATAAAGGTACCTATGTGCAAGAGTGCACATGCTGATTGTGAACAGAACTTGAGTTGCAAATTTTGAAGTGACAGCCTGGTTTACGCGACTTGCATTAATGGTGGAATTTTCACTTTTAAGTACATAGAAAGTTATTTGATTGCTCATTGCATTCAAATTCAGAGTGATAGAGAGTAGAAAGAGCCTTGGAAGTTGTTGTGAAGACTTGGAGATTGAACTATCAGTGTTTGTAGTGTATTTGGTCGATTGCAAAAACCCTAGCTCGTTGCACTGATTCAAAAGTCATCAGATTTTCTTGGAGTTCAGTTGGAAAGCGATTAACAAGTCATGGCCACTCCCATTTTTTATGATGTCACTGAGAAGAAAATATATGTTTTCAAGAGGCACCCATTTAAATCAACCCTAGATGATTTAGAGGGAGCTTTCTCCTGCATGCCTATGGGTGTCATGCATGTGGAAGACATTAGGGCTTACATTTACTGTAAGAAGGAACCAGTTGGATTGGATAGGTTAAGGGCACACATGGATACCATGCTAAAACTTGACAAGGCATTCATGGATGAATATGTGAAATGGAATGATCACCTATTGTTGAGTATGCTATGGCATATGAATTCTATGAGACAGAATGGATAAAGATCTTATTGAGCAAAATTCATGATGATCTATTTTGGATTGGTGATGTGCTGGTAAGAATCACAGGTGACTTGATTCATGAGATGACATGCCTTTTTAGGACAAGCGTCTTCCTTCTTGTGGGAAAGGATGTCAAAAAGATAGTTGAGCAAACATGTAAGTCAAGGAGTGATAGGTGCGGCATGACTATAGAGCCTATTGAACAAGAAGACATCAAATTGATGTCAATGATACTTGGTTATAGGTTTCATCACACTAGTAGGGTGAATAGTGTGTCCGCGGGCACTATTCTAGCTGTCATCAGACTTGTGAAGGAAGATGGGGAATTCAACTTGTGTGACATCTTGCATGCATAGTTGATTGATAACATCAAGGCCATCAAGCATGACAAGACAAAGATATTTAGGTTTGGGTCCATAATCATCTATATGTACCTTCATATAGTTGGAAAAGTTTCGGATATGTATTTGGACAAGTCCATTCCAACCATGCCATAGATATCCAACAAAGCATCCATAGAGAGCACATTAAGAGATTATGTGACATTACAATTGAAGACCTTCAGGGTCAAGATGCAAATGAGGTACATGATTCCAGAGAGCATTGTGGAAAAGTACAAAGATACAATCTATTTTATGGTGGAAATAGATACAACTTGTATGGAAGCTGTTGAGCCAAGAACTAAGTGGATTCATCCACTTGGCTATGAAGTAGAGGAACAGTTCCTTGAAGCATATGCACAGGTATTACTATCAGCCCCCAAAGATCCTAATGAACCTAGGTGGGGAACATATGAGGAGAAAACTAGAGAAGTATATGCAAAGCTAAACAGTGTAGCAACAAAAAGAAAGGTTTCTAAAGTTACATCTGAGATCTTGAGAATACATGGTGTGTCTCAAGCAGACCTTGATAAAGCAAGGGATGAAAAGATTACCTTAGAATTGAAAAGTGCAGTAGCAGAGGAAGAACAAGAAGATCCTAAGTTGAAGAAGATGAAAACTAAATCAGATGACAGTCAGAAGGGTAAAGAAGATAATACTCCTTCTGCGCCCAAAGATACTATTGACCTTACCACTCCTCTGGAGTATAAGCCAATAGTCAAGAGGAAGAAAGAATATAGCACTAGTCATCCATCCTCATGAGAAACAAGGAGCAAGAAAAACATTCAAGTGCCTCCCAAGGTAGGATTCAAACCAAGCCTTAAAGTTTTGAATACAAGAATTGTTGATGACGGCATAATTGATCAAGTAGGGAAGTATTATGACACATACAATGAAATTGACAAATCAGAAATACATAGTATGATCATCAAACATATGATCAAGTTCAAGAAGACAGTTCTTGAATTGTAGACTGCTATTCTAGATAAAGTATGGGATATTTTAGAATTCCAAAAGAGACAAGCAAATGAAGAGGATCTAAGGATTGGAGAAAAGATATTAGAAGATAGTCTGCCAATATGTTCTAATGAAGAAAAGGCACTGATATTAAATTTAGTGAAACCACACTTAAGGAAAAAGATGAGGACTCTACACATTATGAACAAAGACTATGAGCTGATAACAAAGGAAAAAAAGAAGGCCTTTGAGAAAGTGTTCTTAGAACAACTCATGAAACCTCCTTCTGCGCCCATCACTCATGCATCTAGTAAGCAATACAAAGCAATAGATACCTCTAATATACCAGTGATAGGTCCACATAACTCAACACCCATAGATGGAACTCAATTAGAGACAGATAAGTCTGTGCCCATGCTAGAATCACTCAAGGACAACACCATTATCATTAATAATGTGGAGACAGCCATGGCGGCCATTGACATAGAATTAGACAAGTTTGAGGAAGCTTTTGTGAGCACACAAGAAGCTGAGATTTTATGCAGTAGCACTCCTCCCACTCATCAAGAAGAGGTATTGATTGAAGACATATCTGATAAGAAATAATATGAAAAGAAAGAAGAAGAAGAGGAAAAAGAAAGTGAACTTAAGGATGAATCATCAGATAAAATGGTCAAGGTGAAACAAGAAGTGATGGATAACACTCCCATCACTCCCTCCTTAGCATTGTTGTCAAGTTTGACACCTGACACAAGCAGCTTGGACTCCTAGAAAGAAGAAGACCTGATTAAGTTCAGCATCCTGGCTATGGAAAAGGAAAAAGAAAAACAAGTAATGAGAAATCCCCTCCTGGTAGAATCAATAAACATTCTGAACAGTCTACTATCAGAGGATAAGAAAGTGCTAAAAGTACACTCAGTTGATGATGTGAGTATAGCCATCTCATAGTTCAAAAGTAATTTTTCAAGCCTTGAAGAATCTGCATCCAAGGTTACAGAAGCGAAGTATCTGGAGAAGAGACTAAATTAGTTGATAAGCAACTTTGCTCTAGATCTGAATTCACTCAAGACAAGACAATCATCTTTAAAATAATTTGTTGTTCAAGGAAGGAAATTCATTGCAGACTACATGGATCAGGATAAGCTTACGGATGCCCATTTCAAGAAAATAAAAGAAGCAGAAGCTACGATTGAGTAGGTGAAGAGTTCAGTGATAAACACATCCACTAATGTAAACATGTGCAACAATATCTACCAAGGTCAGATGGAAAAAATTGAGAAGGCAGAGAAAGAGATGGCAAAGATAAGGTCTAGATAGACTCAATTGAGGAATGCTCTTGCGCCCTCACTAGACATTCTCAATCAGAACATAAAGGAGATTGATGCCACCATGATAACCTATGATAAGGGTCCGAGCATAGATTTGAATAAGATGGAGAAGCTTCAATATGCTTTATGCTCCCATCTCCAGATAGTTAACTCTTTGATAAATTTTTGGAAGAAGGAGATCTAGAACCTCAAGATAGCATATCCGGATATTTTCCCTAAGTGAGTATGTGCAGATATAATTTTTTGGTACACCTTTGTCATTAATGTCAAAGGGGGAGTTGTGTATAAAATATGGATTATAATATGTATAGGGAGATATAAGATTATGTATAAGAAATGTATAGAAGACAAAAAAATTTTGTGTTAAGGGAGAGTTAGCAACTTGGCCATATTCCTTTGCTGCCATCAATGACAAAGGGGGAGATTATTGGCAAGATGTCTATATTGAGGTATATGACTAGATACAATGTTGTCATTATGGCAAAGAAGTCATATAGCAGTTTGGAGTCAGTGCACCTGATGAGAAGATCATAAATCAACTAAGTGTTGAAGACTGGATAGTGTACAGAGTTCCTGCAGCTCAGAGCATCAGCGCATGTGTGTACAGATGAAATATGGTATACACCCTAGAAGTTAAGTTGGTTAGACTATATTCTTTCTTAGTCTATGAGTGCATGATCAAATGTGCAAGGATGAGAAAGTTACAACCAGTTGAAGTTGCACAGCCAATGTGTGCCAGCAGAGAACAGAGCATGGAGCCGATAGTTAGTATTTTAATTTGTGGTTACAATGTAATATTGTAAAGGCTATACACCCATTGTATTTAGGTTGCCGACATGTTTATAGTATAATTGTGAGCATGCTTAAGCCAATTCATTTGGAAGCGTTGTTTGTAATTGTGTGCTATAATTGTGTCACACTTCTATGGATCATTACATGCAAGGGAACTCAAGAATGAGGCCTCACAAATCGATCCATAGCTCCCTAGGCATGGAGTGCAAGGGTTTTAAGAATGCTCTCAGCTAGAGCTATTTAGCCAATAACCTTGCTAGTAAACCATGCAATGGGAGATTCAATGAAGACAAGGGCAAGAATGCCAATATCCTCAAGAATCAAGAATGAAAATGCAATGTAAGCTAGATTAAGAATGGAAATGCAAGCTAAACTATGGAAATGAAAGATGCAAGTATTACAAAGCCTCCTAGTTAAACTAGATGAATTAATCTAAAGCATAAAGGAAATCTAAGCTAAGAATGCCATGAAAATGAAGCTACTATGCAAGAAATGAAATCTAACTATGAAGCAAGAAAGTCATGATGATGCAAGAATGAAGACAAGAAGATAGAGTGTTGATGAAGATCCAAGATGAATGCCAACAATGCTCCAAATCTTCAAAAGCTCCAAAGTGTACCTAGAAAACCTGCAGCATAATATTAGCATAAAAAGTTGGGGATCTAGAATGAAGAAGAGAGCTCTTCTTTTATAGGAAATGAGGAGAAATGGACCATGGAGATTAAGAGGCAAAAGATTTAATCAACGGTGGAGCCTAAAAGAGGAGCAATCCATGTGCACAAGTATCCTCCAATAGGAAAATAAGAGTTGACTTTTGTGTCCATATGAGACAAAAAGTACTTTTCTCTTTTTATAAAATAAGAATAATGCTTTATTTGTGCAACTTAGGATAAGAGGAAAAGTGGGGGCTTTTTATTTATTAAAAGGGGAGGGAATATTCCTTTTAATAAATAAAGACTTAGGATAAAATGGTTAGCCCATAGAAAATAATCGAATAAATGATAAAGCTAGGATTTGATCAAGAATAAGCAATTGATAATTTAGCAAAAGGGGCTAATAGTCTAGGTGACCATTTTTAGGTGTATACAGTAATTAGTTATAGGGCTGACCTAATTGTGTATTTTGTACAAGTGTATAAATATAAGATGCGCCCATTGTATTCGGCATGGAAGTTGATATAGAGTTGTGATAAGAAGAGTAGAGGTATGAAAAGACAACATAAGATGTATTAGAGCTTTACTAGAGGTTAAAGCATCAGTGCACCAAAGGAACTGATCTGACAAGCAGTGTCACCATGATAGTTCACCTGCAGATATAGTGTGTATCTAAAATCATAAGGTTGTAGCCTTCACCATTTGAGTAGTGAGCTATAGGACAGTGAGTCCACTCCCCTAATAGGGATCATTGTAAAAGAATCCTAACAAAGTCTGACCCTTAACAAGGTAAAGGATCTTTTAACAAGGATCACAAAACACTAGTGCATAATATTAGTGGGTGTCAATTCCTACTGAGGTTTTTACCTATTTGGGTACCCCCATAACCATATTGGTGTCATGTTGATTTCATGTTTCATGTTTATGTGAATGTTTAATCTAGTACTTATGCATTTAAGTTTGGCATAAAGATTAAAGTGAAGAGTTAAATTACAATGAACACTGATTCACCCCCCCTCAGTGTTCCCATTCCTAACAGATATTAACTTGTCTTTCTCAGTCATCTCAACCTTCAGCTCATTATAAGACTTGAAAACAACCTCAAAATTTATCCTGAACTCTTCCTTCTCTTGAGCATCTTTCTCTGCCACCTTCACATTAAACTTGGCTATTTCCAAAATAATATTTGAGGCTTCAACATTTGAAGTCTCACCTACCCCATGAACTTACAGATTTCCTAAAAATTCTAAGGAATGTGCCTCATTCCTTTTTTGATTTTCTTCCCTCTTAAGGGACCACATTACTAGGGCTGCATGATCATTTGAGAAGACCACACCTCTAGCAGCTTATTGTGCTTGTTCTACAGTGGAGTGAATAGTAGTCTTACTTTTTCTTACTGCATTAAAAACTACTGCATCTGCAATATCCCATTCTGGGAGAATCAATACTCCTGCAATATGCACTAAGGCCCTACCTTCGTCTGGGGTTATGTTCTCAAAATTTTTCATCATTTCCCCCTTGGTTTCATTTTCAATTTCAGTCACATCCCTATTAGGGAACTCCTCTTTCTTCTTTTCACAAATCTTTGTGAATTGATTAATATGCATTCTCCACAAGAATTGAAGAAATACCCTAGTCTTGACAAAAATATCATCAGAGAAACCATCACTAGCTTGCTTCAGAATTGGATCTAATTGCTTACCTATAAACTTTTCTATAGTGAGGTCCATTTCAATTATTTTGGGTGCCTCTGGCATCCTTCCTGTATCTCCTCATTGGAAATTTTTTTTTTTTCCTCATTGCTCATTTGTACTAGTTGCTGGGAAACTCCTTGTTCATCTACCTATAATGGGATTGGGATGGAGAATACATTTCCTACTCTGGCTGAGCTACTTCTTCCCATCTCTACCTCTTTGGAGAGGGTTGTTCCTCAACAAGATCATTCATTGCCATTTTCCCTTTGGAAATAGAAGGAATGGGTCTATCCTTGTGTTGCACTGGTAAAAGGACACTATACCCCTTTCTTTCTTGAATAATGCATGTCTTCTTAGGGATCAACTTAGCATATCCAAGTTGATTTAGAATTCTCCGTGATTTCTTTGGATCAGATTGAATTACAATATTTTTCTTCTCATTCACAGCCTGCATAATCCCCTCAAAATGTTCCATCAGGTTCTCAACTTTCCTTGCCCATGGCTGGAAGTCCTTTAGTGGATTATATTTCTTAGCAAAGATCTAGATGAAGTCTAGAGTCATTTTATAGATAATCCACTTTTCTTTTTTAATTTCTTGAGTTTGGAGATCAAACTCATTTCTAACTATGTCCTCAGGGAAATTGAATTGGTGCTCCATAGTGACACACCTTGTCTTTTCTTTAAGCATCCTAGATATAAAACCTTCATTGTCAACACACCTTACCACAATAGTAGCCACCCTGTAAGGCTGCAAAAAATTGTTCAAATGTACCCAACCACCTTTGACAATGATAAACTGGTGGGCTATTGTGATACTAGGGAAAAGAGTTCCCCTTCCTCTATTTGTCAGGGCTACCTCCTACAAATCACCTATCTGCCTCAAAATCTCTGCATACCCCACTTTCAAGGGGACTTGATATGGTAGCACATAAGGATATTTCTTGCATCCATATACTCTAAAAACTATAGATACTGGGTACCAAATTATATCCCCAAAGTTGTGGACTATGGTCATATCCTTGCAGTATTCCTTTGGTCTAATTCATCTTAATAATTCCATAAGAATTCTAGGGTTTTCTTGGAATAATAGGGATCTCAACCTTGAAGAAAAATTCTTGTCAAACATGACATAACTAGCATCAGTCATGTCCCATGACAACTTTGTAGTCCATAATTGGGCTGGTAGAATCTCACCATTCTTCTCTCTAACTATCTCCATTGTTTGACTGAAGAAGTTGACACCATTGTACAAAAACATATGCATTAACATTGAATATCATCCAAATTGTTTGTCTACCTTCATGTTCTTTATTCCTCTTAGACCTTGATGAATCAAATTAGAAATGTAAGGGGAAAAATAAAAAATCAATGCTAGATGGGGATGTAGAATTTGCACCATCATGAACATATAAGGAATAGGCATGTGTGTGGCCTCATCTTGACCTAGAATGTTAAATATTTATACATGCCTAGTGCTCTGAAACTGAAAAGATCCAATTGGAAAGGCTTTGGTGTACTTGAATTGGCCATACACAGGGAACCAACTTTTCCAAAGAAATCCCTCAAAGGACCAGACCTAAGATACTCTCTCTGGGCCTCATAGATTTTATTGAACTCATCAAAATTGATCTTCTCCAAACCAACAGAAGGGTCATTTAATGAAAACACTTGTCTGATCTCATCTTCTATGATACTAATTAAAATTTTTCCATTTATGTCCCTGACAACCCTTGTCATTGGATCATATCATCTAGCAACCTCAATAAGGAAATCAACATCCATGAAGACACTAGGAACAATAAGCTTCCCTACATCAAATTGCTAGATATTGATAAGGGGAGCACATGCATTTCTCTGAGAATAGGCAGCCTTGAACAATATTAACCCAGTATATTTTTCCCCAACCTTTGCATCTCTCATCCACATTCCTCTGTCATACAACCCATCATCGATATAATCTCTAGGGTTCTTAGGTACTAACTCTTTCATTCTAGATTTCTCAATTTCTGAGTGAGGGAGTAACTAGAGTAGGTCATCATAAACTCCTCTATCCTTATAATCTATCTTTCTTGTAAGGTCTCTCTTTGGTGCCATCTTAATCAACTAGGTTCCATAAAATATATGTAGAAACAAGAATAAAATCACCCTAATCCTTATAGAAAATTCAAACTGATAGCAACAAGATCACAGAAAGAAAAAACTTGAGAAATTTGGTTCAAATCACCTACCGTTTACCAGGGAACACTTGACAGATGACACTTGTCGAGAGAAAATTTCTCTTGAGAGAGAAAGAATACAATGTGCCATTCTTAACGATCAAATCTTTCTTTATAATCCTTTCCAGTCATTTACAAATAACTCACATGAAACACATTAAGTCACCATAACTAAAATTGGCAGCTACAACATTCACAAGATATGACAGAACTTCAAATTTCCAAAATTTAAATCCATGTCGTCGATCTCTTCCTTTTTGGCACATTAGACGGTTGTAAAAATACACTCAGCAAGAGCTAAACCTTTTCCTAAGTATAGTTCCTGACCAATGAAAACATTTCATTTTACCCCATGTGCAAATTTCCATGTCCCTTTACAACTTACTCAGCTAGACAGGTGTCAGCTCATCGTAGCCCCGCAAACACTAACCGATGAGCATCTCTCAATCAAGGCTCACTAACTGTCATTGATCATTCCCAGATGTGTCAAGCCTTTATTGCTTGTGGAAGCTAGCGACCCCACTTCAGAAAGGAACATGTTGCGACCTCTAAAGAGCTTAGATCCACTGGTAGGTGACATCACCCTCGACACATGTCACATCCCCCCCAAAAAAGAAATTGTCAGAGAAGTCAGGCTAAGGTGCAATGACCAGCGTTGATCAGATCTGATCAGGAAATCCTCATTTAAAGCTTAAACTTGGCCCCACTTTAGTTTTTGTTGGTCCTTCTTTTGATTGGATAACTATCCCAGTCTTGCAAAAATTAACATCCGTGGATGTTGAGATAAAGGCAATATGACGACTGTGGATCTTGAATGAGTTTTAACTGATGATGTACCTTATGAAACTAGGCCCGCATGACAGGTGTTTGTTAGTCATAGCCCCACAAAGGTAACAAGTCTAAAAATATGAGGGCTTGTGGGATAGCGACAACCACAGGATCTAAATAGATCTAACAACTAGGATTTATCACAGGGAAAGCTAAAGTTTTAAACAAAATTTATAAGGAAAAGTGACCCCACTTTAGTTCTAACCGCTAACACATAGGTTGATAACTTAAAACATTTAAAATGGAAAATACATTTATTGAAACCTTAAGTGCTTGTAAAAGTAATGATGAAATAGAAGGAGAGTTAGGAAATTAGGGCTTAATCAATTTTTTGCTTGGTTAGGTTAATCTAGTAAAGGGTTTTTTCAAAATTCAGAAGGGTTAGGGCCAAAAAATTTATCAGTACCAATAGATTCCATGCAGATACATATTGGTCTATGTAATCTAATGCATTTTTCTCTAATAGATCATTATCCCATTCTAAATTTTTAATATCTAGTGCATGTGGTACTCAGATGAACCCATGAATATGTGGAGAACCTCTATTTTTCCATTCAGATTTGATATATATTTAAGTCACTATATATAAGATGAAATTGCATACAGATTAATAACATTTTAAGTAAGGAAAAATACAAATATAGAGGATCATTGCATATTCAACTCATTCAAATGATAAATTCAAGCTCCCATAAAGTTTCTACATTAACAATTCCTTTAACATACTTCAATTTAGTGCTTTAACCGACAATCCATAACTGGAGATCAGGCAATTAAAGGGAACAAGAGAGAGAGCCAAACACAGTCGCTTGTTATCTTGTTCATTTAATTTTGTTAGTAAACTATCAAGGATAATGAGAATTGGAGATCAGTCGAGTGAAGGGAATGAATTAATGCTGAAATTCATTGAAGACTAGGAGAGAAAAAATAGCACGTGCAAACATGTAAACTTAAGAAAGGGCACACTTAAGTCATTTTGAAGAAGAAAAACCCTTGCAAGGAGAGAAAAGTAAACAATTTTGGTTTTAATAGTCACTAATAAGTAAATATGATAATCCAAAACACCTAGGGTTGGAGAGAAATACATTGGATTAGTATTGTTCAAGGCTACATATTCTGAAAGGAATGCATGCACACCCCTTAGTAATATTTGGTAGTTTGATGTGGGTGGTCCCACAATAGTGTGTCCCACTTTTTTAGACATGTTGATTTTTGTTGAAATAACACATTTTTAATAAAATATGATGATTTAAGCCTTGAGAGGTTCCATTTGAAGGAATTGATTAGAAATGGTCAGCTCAAAGCCTCTTAGATTAAAAAAACATTGATATAACATCTATACTCCTCATTCATAGCGACAATGGAGTCTCCTTCGCACCTATTAAAATGCTGACAAAAATCACTTCCACTTTATGTTTTGGTAGATCAAATGAATCTGTTAGAGTAAATTATTAATTATGTTGATTAATCTTTACTCCCTTCTTAAGATGTAAACCCTTTTGCTTTAGTTGTTTATATTTAAACACACATGCACTAGTTGTTTTAAACTCACGCACTAGTTGTTTTAAATATAAACTTGTATGCATTAGTCTTGTAATAATTTAACTAATTATTACATGCACTAGGGTTTGCCTTTCAAATATTTTGATCTCCTTTAAAAGGATGATCTATTGTATATTTTATTCATTCATTATTTTGAGGATATTTTCTTCTTCATATTTTTGAGTCAAATCCTTGCCCTCTTCTTATCTCTACTTCCTTATAACAAGTTTTTATATGAGGTGATCTTCGGATTTTGCAGATTTTTATTGCTCAAATCCCACATGTTATCAAAGCCTAATCTTCTACAGCTTGTTTGTGTTTGAAGGATTCAAAGATTAGAAATTTATCAGTTTCAGATTAGGGCTTTTAATTTTTTTTATTGAAATTAGGGGGTCCCTAAATTTTGGTGCACTTTGAGCTCAAACGGACCTCACTGTTGAACTTGCAGCACCCCAAAACCCCTATTTCAATATAAAACATGTGAAATTTGGACAACTTTGCATTTTGGGGCATTTTTTTGGTACCAGACAGCTTAGCATGCTTCCCGAGGTAGAATTTATATGGATTGACATGCTTCCCAAAGTAAAATTCTCTATTTTTAACACACAAATCAAGACAAACAATTTATTATCTCGCACATAAATCAAGATTAAAAAAATGGCATGTAAATCAAGGCAAACATCCAAATGGCCTGACACAGATTTCGAGGGGCGCATGCGATTTTGCAAAAAAAAATAATTATTTTTTAAATTTCTTTTTTGGCCGGTGACGACCATTTGGCCGTCAAATTTAAGCCAGGTGAATGCAGTTTTAGCCCTTGGTCATATGGTGACCAGGGGCCCAGAATTTCAGCCCTAGGGGGCCTTGTATGCTGCGATGACCATTTGGTCGTCAATTTTAAGCCTGTGAAGTGCTGACATCAACACATTTAGACACCATTTTGGGCTCTTTGGAGCACTCAATGGTTTTTTGCTCATAACTTGAGCATATGGTGTTGAAATCAGGCAAACAAGATATTGTCGGAAAGCTGGTTCCAAGATCTATCCAGATCTGGAGGTTTGAATTTTTTATTTTTCTTTTTTGATAGTGGTTTTTACTGTCAAAGCTAGATATTCAGTTTTGGACTCCGAAAGCTCTATTTTGCGCATTCAGACTCTATTTTGGGAAAGCGAGATATCATTGGAAAGCTTATTTTGAGAGCTTTCTAGTAATATGAGTCACTTTCCCAGATTCTACTCCAAGTATATTTTATTCAATTTTTGCATTTCTACACTTTGGTGGATATCTTGGATGTTACAGGTCCTGGAATCTCTTCCCTTTAGGGGATGGCTCTTCTTAGGCTGTTCTTTTGTTTTAGTAACCTTCGCTCTTCTTTGAGCAGTGTATAATTCACTTTTGTAGCATTCTTTTATGCACATGCACTGAGATAAAGTGCCATTTTATTGCATGCTTGGAATCTTGAACATGTTTGTGGTATTTGTACTTGCAATCCATTATAAAGTGCCATGGGGGGTTTGATGTTTTTCCTTGTTTTCCATCTACCTTTGTCAAGTAAGTGTTCCTTTCATGACATTAGCCTCAGGGTTGTTTCTTTGTGTTTGTACTTTCATTGCACCTTCGATGTTCCTAGCTCTTCACAATGTAGTTCTTATTGGCACTATTTTCATTGTACCTGTCACCTCTCCCTTGTCAGCATTATGGGGGGGGGGGGGGGGTTTCTACTAATCATTCTTCTACTTCCTTGGTTTGATAGTGTGAGCTATGTATTCAATATTTATTCCTATGTACTAGGCGGATGCAGTGGCTGTGTACCTATGCATTTTGGTGAGATGGATCATTTACCATATAGACACTCTTTCTTTCCTATTTTTAGAGGCACTCTTCCATCTTTGATTGATCAACTCTTCAGGCTTTGGTGTTTTATACCATTTGTATCTTCAAGTTCAGTTGTTTGCCTTTGTTTTCCTCCCGATTCAAGTAGTGTCATTTGAGGGCACTTATACAGATTGCAGTCTTCTCTACCTAGTCATGCTCTATTTCAGTGGAGGATCTTTAGATCAATAGTTACTTCTCGACAGAGTTTGCATCTTCTTGCTTCAATGATGTTCTACATGTTCATTCTTGTTCCTATTTTCTGGAACATTCCTAATTTTGGAGGCTTCTTCAGTCCTTTAGATTAGTCTTTGCCTCCTTTTGGAGTAGAGTTTTTCCCATGTGGTTTTCTCTATTTCTCCACTTTATAGAGACTCTCTTTTGTGTTGGGTACCTCATCAGGCCATGTTGCCGAGACCCCTTTATGCTTTCAGCACTGTAGTTTCCTTTGCTTTCTTCTTGCATTGTTTGTATTTGCATTGTTGCTCATCTTAAGGGGGGTGTTAGAGTAAAGTATTAATTATGTTAATTAATCTTTACTCCCTTCTTAAGATGTCAACCCTTTTTCTTTAGTTGTTTATATTTAAACACACATGCACTAGTTGTTTTAAACTCACACTATTTTTTTTAAATATAAACTTGCATGCATTAGTCTTGTAATAATTTAACTAATTATTACATGCACTAGGGTTTTCCTTTCAAGGATTTCGATCTCCTTTATAAGGATGATCTATTGTATATTTTATTCATTCATTATTTTGAGGATATTTTTTTGTTCATATTTTTTAGTCAAACCCTTGCCCTCTTCGTATCTCTACTTCCTTGTAACATGTTTTTGTATGCAGGTGATCTTTGAGTTTTGTGGATTTGTATTGCTCAAATCCCACATGGTATCAGAGCCTAATCTGCTACAGCTTGTTCGTATTTGAATGATTCATAGATTAGAAATTCATCTGTTTCAAATTAGAGATTTTTTTTTATTTTTTTATTGAAATTAGGGGTCCCTAAATTTTGGTGCACTTTGAGCTCAAACAGACCTCACCATTGAGCTCGCAACACCCAAAAAACCTTATTTCAATATAAAGCACATCTAATTTGGACAACTTTACATTCTGGAACATTCCTGGTTTTGGATGCTTTTTCAGTCCTTTAGTTTGGTCTTTGTCTCCTTTTGGAGTAGAGTTTTTCCCATGTGGTTTTCTCTATTTCTTCACTTTATAGAGACTCTCTTTTGTGTTGGGTACCTCATCAGGCCATGTTGCCGGGACCCATTTATGCTTTCAACACTATAGTTTCCTTTGCTTTCTTCTTGCATTGTTTGTAGCTACATTGTTGCTCATCGTAAGGGGGGGTGTTAGAGTAAAGTATTAATTATGTTAATTAATCTTTACTCCCTTCTTAAGATGTCAACCCTTTTGCTTTAGTTGTTTATATTTAAACACACATGCACTAGTTGTTTTAAACTCATGCACTAGTTGTTTTAAATATAAACTTGCATGCATTAGTCTTGTAATAATTTAACTAATTATTACATGCACTAGGGTTTTCCTTTCAAGGATTTTGATCTCCTTTATAAGGATGATCTATTGTATATTTTATTCATTTATTATTTTGAGGATATTTTTTTCTTCATATTTTTGAGTCAAACCCTTACCCTGTTCTTGACTCTACTTCCTTATAACATGTTTTTGTATGTAGATGATCTTTGAATTTTGTAGATTTGTATTGCTCAAATCCTACAAAATCCATTTGCAAAACCTATCTATGTAGTATGATGCTATTCGGAACAAGCTTTCTAATGAATATAATTTTAATACATATTGAATTCATTATCATTTTTAAATATTACTTTAACTAAACATAGGTTGTTTGGTCATTCAACAACCTATCTCTTTAAGACTTTGGAAAAAATAGTAAATTACAAAAAAATAAATTATGAAAAATATGTAGGAAAAGAGTATTTGTGTTACCTTTCTATATAAAAAATAAAAGATAAATTTTGATATACACAAATCAAGTTAGAGCGATCCAAGTGACCTTATGTCTAAATTACAGTTACTATCACTTTAGAACTTAATAAACTATGAAATATTGACCCAAAATGAATGAAACTAATTGCATCATTTAGATATTGAAGTTACAAATATCATCTTGAAAGAATTACATCGTTATCATATTTTAAAATTATGTTGATCCAAGTGATAGTAACTCAAAAACACATTTTTTGACAGAAACCGCTTTTCGAAGGAGAAGGAAAAATGAATTTAAATGAATTTTAATTTTTTTTAGAAAAATATGTTTAGAAACTAGAAAGAAGATTCTAAAATACTCTAGTTTACATCATCTTCAAATTCCTAATAGTTTTGTGGTTACAAGTGTTTGAAAGTGAATTTTTTTCTTAGAATGTTGATCTTTGTGTCAAAGTTGGCCAAAAAGTGGGACACACTATTGTGGGACCACCCATGTAGGAAAAATTATTGTACTAGGTGTTTTCATGGATGTTCACATCCTTATACAAGTGGCTAGGTTCTATGATCTAGTGACAAGAGTTTTCAAGGATATAAATGGGAAGGTCTTGATAAGTATTATAGATGATGAGATCAGACAAGTGTTTTCATTAAATGACCCCTTTGTTGGTTTGGTAAAGATTGAATTTAATGAATTTAACAAGATCTATGAAACCTAAATAGAGTATTTTAGGTCTAGTCTTTTGTGAGATTTCTTAGGTAAAGTTGGTACCCTGTATATGATTGGTGCAAGTACACTAGAGCGTTTTTGGTTGGATCTTTTTAGTTTTAGGGTATAGGGCCTGTATAAATTGTTAACATATATTTTGGATCAAGTTGAGGCTACACATATGTCTATTCATTTTATGTTTATGATGATGCAAATTTTACACCCTCATCTTGTATTGATTTTTTATTTTGCCCCTTATATTGCTCAATTGATTCACCAAGTTCTAATACGAATATAGAATATGTAGTTAGACAAACCATTTGGGGTAAGTGCACAAAGATGGGGGACCAAAAAGGGGGTATAAGATGCCACTTTTTTCCTGAAATCAGCAAACTCTGAACTTCAACAATAAATTGAAGATAGTTAGACTCAAAATTTTAAGATGCGACAAAAACAAGAGTTGTAATACTCTAAATGTAGTTCCTAAACTACTAACTTATTTTGAAAATAGTGCAGATTAAGGCCCTCAAAAAGGGGGAGCACAAAAAGTGGTCCTATTTTTTGTGAAAAAACATAACATAGCATCTGGTGTGCTCCCCCTAAAATGTTAACTTTTTTTTTGAATTTTTTTAATCGCTCTAGTGAGAAGTTAGCTAACACCACGTAGTTTATCCCAGAATTTTTTGGTAATTTTTTGATGAATGTATAATTTTTAATGAATTTATGAAGTGCACACATCCTAAAAACATGAAATTTCTGTGTGCTCCCCCTAGAAATCATTTAAAACTAATCAAAAATCAAAATTTTTTTTTTAAAGTGTGTAGAATGGAGTCTAGTTTCTAAAAATGTAACTTGTTGCAAAATTTGATGAACGAGCCAAAATCTATGCCCAAAATACTAAACGTTGGTTTTTTACAAAAAATAGACATACACACAAAAGAAATTAGAGTTGAAAAACTTAACATAATCAGAATTCAAAATAAATTATATGCTTAGATAGCTAACAGAGAGATCTACAATATCATGTTGTCTGATTTTTACGTTCTTGAACTACGAGTAAACCCGACGAGGAGCACACAAAAAAACATGTTATTTTTTTGTATGTTTGCTGGAAAACACGTCTCAGGCCTGTTTGAATCATCCAAGCCTTTGGGTTGGATTTCCAAGGCAAATCCAAGCCTTAGGATTGGAAAATTCCAATGCCTTGAAAAGCGCATGCGCCCTATAGGGCGCACGCGCTATAGCGCGAGCACGCTATTGAAAACTATGGCTTTCATAGCGCGTGGGCACTATGAAAGTCATAGTTTAGCGCGTGCGCGCTATATTGAATTGAGAGGAAAAGAGAGAGATAGAGAGCACTCTCTCTTCCTCTCTCTCTTTCCAAAATAGAGATTCTCTAAAATTTGTATACAAAGGCATCCTACAAGAAGGATGAAATGTTTCCTAAAGAATATCCACAATTCATATACAAAAGCATCATACAATAAAAATGACAAAAAATAATAGCTAAAAGGTAAAATTTACCATTAACGTCGATAGCACCAAGGTCATATCCACTGTCAAATCTTGGCCTATGATGTGAAAAATAAGCAAAGCAAGTGAAATGAAAGGGAAGGGATAGATCAAATAGCGAAGGTGCATCAAATCAGATCCAAATTTCAACCCTTTTATGGATTTACAGGTTTAATTGCGAGCCCATGGAATTGGCTAAGAGAAAAATGTGATTGTATATCAACTGATTACAAAATGTGCAGTTGAGGAGAAAATATTGCAATGATGAAGAAGAAAATTGGCTATGGAAAATCTAGTTATGAATTTTCTTAAGAATGAAACTATTAAGGAATTGCATGATATATCACTCAATGGTGCAAGGAATATTCTTGATGAACATGGGATTGCAGTTACATCTATTCAATATACCGAAGAAGATATAGAAAATCTTCTTAATAGAGAGATTAATGTGAGAGAAAGGGACATTTTAGAATCTAATGGTGATTTTTGGTGCCATCGAAGGTATGCCAATTACTTAGGATGAAGAGTAAAAGCCCACAATTAATGGAAAAGAGTGGGAAGAGCTTCTTGAACCCATGTCATGATAGAAGTTATAGATAAGGAAGAAGAGCTAGGAAGGGGAAAGTGGCAAAAGAAAGAAGTAAGATATGCATGTGAGCCTATGTTAGATGATGATGATGACATGAGTACTCACCATTTGCTAGTAGCTCAAGTAGTGACAGAAGCTCTTCAGTGCACATGTACACTAGAACACAAAAATTTCAGATAGAGAAGTAACAAGTGCTGTGGAATTATCATAGAGCAATGTGAAATGAAGCCTCAAATTGGTTCATTAGCAAGAAAATAATTTGGCCATGCACTTCATTCTAGCACCACAAATATTTCTATTAGAAATGCCTATTCATCAATGGTCTTACATTTACGGGACTTGGGAAACCTAGTTACTCATGTTGGGCAATATCCCTCAAATTATGTAAGTTCATTGACACCTTTGGAAAGGTAGTCTCACTCCTCATTTTATAACAAAGGGTAGTCATCTATGGTCCAAGGTTATAATTCAACTGACAAACAAAGAGCTTCTCAAGGTACTGATCTCTTTCGTAGAGAAGTTCCCAATTCATCTCAAGGTTCTCATTTAGGTGAGAAACTCCTTGAAGGTCCTCAAATAGACCCATTCAATATCCCAAATTGGTAAAAGGGTAGATGCAATTTTGGAAAGAGTGGGAAGAGCTTCTTGGACCCATGATAGAAGTTACAGATAAGGAGGAAGAGCTAGGAAGGGGAAAGCGGCAAAGGAAAAAAGTAAGATATGCGTGTGAGCCTATGTGAGATGATCATCATGAGTACTCACCATTTGCTAGTAGCTCAAGTAGTGATAGAAGCTCTTCAGTGGACATGTACACTGACACAAAAATTTTAGATAGAGAAGTAACAAGTGTTGTGGAATTATCCATAGAGCAATGTGAAATGAAGCCTTGAAAATTGGTTCATTAGTAGGCAAAGAATTTGTTCATGCACTTCAATCTAGCACCACAAATATTTCTATTAGAAATGCCTATTCATCAATGGCCTTACATTTACGGGGCTTGGGAAACCCGGTTACTCATGTTGGGCAATATCCATCAAATTATGTAAGTTCATTGGCACCTTTGGAAAGGTAGTCTCACTGGACTCATTTTACAACAAAGGGCAGCCATCTATGGTCCAAGGTTTTAATTCAGTTGACAAGTGGAGAGATTATCAAGGTACTGATCTCTTTCATAGAGAAGTTCCTGATTCATCTCAAGGTTCTCATTTAGGCAACCAACTCCTTGGAGGTCCTCAAATAGACCCATTCAATTTTTGAAATTGGTAAAAGGGTAGATGTAATTTTTGAAAGAGTATCCCAATTGAAGAGAAATGGAAATTCTAGTGAGCATAAAGTTATTGCAGATCCAATATGTGTATCTCCTCTACTGAAAAATATAATTGCTTCTAGAGACTTGAGTTTAAATGGAGACTGTTTGATCCCAAACATGCCCCAGTCGAGCAGATGAACCAGATGTTGCTTGAGTAAAGAAGATAGTGGTTTATTAAAGCATCTGCATTATCCCACTTGCTATCAATTCTCTCTCTCTCTCTCTCTCTCTCTCTCTCTCTCTAGATTGTCAAGGATTTCTAAAATTACAACTGCAAGTAAGAAAATATTGCATATTGCACGCTTCTATAAGCATGTGAAATATATAATCTATTCAAACTGATTTTTTTGTCTAAAACTGACACAAATCTCCGTGGATATTATCATGCTTAACATGATTTTCCAATGTTGTAGATATGCCATTGCCCTACTCTTTTGAGCATTGCAAGGCCTCTAGAATTGGTTTGGTCTGTCTTGGTTGTCTGTTGCCATTAGGTATCATAACATACATAGCTCTTAAACATTGGGTTAGATATACATTTGGGTACATTTAGATATAAATTGGGTACATTTGGTCTTTCTTGGTTGTCTGTTGCCATTAGGTATCATAACATATATGAGTGTATTTTATCCTCAGGCAGTCACTCATCATCCCACCATCAGTCTACGTAGGATGCATCCATCCTTATGTCAAACATGTCAAATCTAATCTTTTTCTTCAATCATCTAATTTTGGCAAAAGATATTTGTTACATTCATGTTGACATTAGTTCTTTTGGATTTTTTTATATCTTTCTTGGAGTTCTCTTGTTTAGTCTCCTCAAGGTTACCATGATCCTTTATATCATGGTGTGTCGTGAATGATGAAACTTGGGACTTGTTTATGGTTTTATTTTCTTTTGTGTGTGGTCTAAATTTGTTCCTTGCACTTCCACATGTGATTCCAATAGTCACATGGTGCACTAGGTCATATCTCTTTCTTGTGTTCTTCCAACATCATTTGCACCAAAGTCCTTTATGGATCTTGTGTGATGCCAGTCTAACAGTTTCTATTTGTCGTGTCATGTCCTATGCACTATTTATACCACAACCTTGGCTCTTCATACCTTGGCTATTCACTGATGTTGCTAAATCAAAATAAGTGCTCGCCACATGACAAGCCATTTGCAAGGGTACTCAAGATCCATGATCATTTTTCATCACCATTTTGCTTGCATTTTTATTCACCCATAATTCATCCTAACCTAGTTGCTTTTCCTAATTAAGCCTTTTACCCCCATCCTTGATTATATCTTGGGGAGGTAAACTATCAGAGCATTTTCATTCTTATCTAGTCTATCTGCATAGTTATCTAATTTGCATATATGTTATATTATGACATTCTCAAGTTTTAATTGTGAGTGAACAGTTGATTAACCCCACCACTCTTAGTTGTATTTACCTCCTTTTGGGCCTAACATCTTTGTCACATGATCCCCTATGGATGAGGTTCCCTCTCCTTGTACCTTCATGGATGCTCTAGTCCTCCATATTGGTCCATGTACTAGATGGTGGTTGTGGTACCAATGTTGTCTTTGTCCTTGTCCTAGTACTTGTGGTTGTGCTTGTGCACCCTGATCAATGTCCATCATGGTAACACATCCCTACCCACTATCTCTTCCATATATCTAGGTTACCTATACCCATGGTCTTCCTCCATCTCCCCCTCTATCTTACCTAGCTACTCTTTTCTTGAACACCCTTTGGTAAAGTGTTTCTACCTATCTTTGTACCCCCTCATAGGTGATGCTTCCTTTCTCTTCCTCCATAGTGCCACTACCACTGCTCTCCTCAAGCAATGAGCCAACTAGTATGCATCAACCTAGTGTCCTTGTATGTGCACCTCCCTCTTACACATCCATAGGGTAGGAATCCCTATCCTACACATATCTCTTGGTATCATCCTAACCCACCATATTGTATATGCTATAGTCACCCCTAGATTTGTTGGCCTAACACATAGATCCTAGTCAGATGACCTTATCTCAATCCACTCCCTCATGATCCCTCTCCAATCTAGAGTCCATCCAAACTATCCAACCATCTCCCATATCCAACCAAGGCTCAAACATACACATATTTATTGGTTTCTCAGTGCTACTGCTAGTGCCCACAGCAAAATAAGTACTACTTGTAAGGACTACATTCATTCTCCTTCCCCTTGTCTATCTCCCTTTCCCCTTCTCTCTCTCTCTCTCAACTTCTCCCTCTCTCCTTCTCTCCCTCTCCCTTTTTTATCACCTTCTCCCTCTCTCCCTTTTTCTTGTTTTATATAGCGCGTACGCGCTATGAAAAAGTAAAGACTATCACTCTAGTCTTTAGTTTTACATAGCGCGTGCGCGCTATGAAAAACTAAAGACTATCACTCTAGTCTTAGTTTTACATAGCGCATGCGCGCTATGAAAAAGTAAAGATGAGAGACTTTTAGTTTTGCATAGCGCGCTCGCGCTATGCAAAACTAAAAACAATGGTTAAATTGGCCATGAAACTCGTGATTGAGGCCCACTTTTGTTGTTTTTGTTTGATTTCTGCATCTTAGCCGACAAGTTTTCTTCTTTTCATGGTGCTAAGTGACAAAAAAACATATTTTGTCAATTTGCACTATTTTATTGTTTAAAAATCAACATCAAATTGTGAAGGTCAATCATTATCAGTGAAATTTATTGATTGAGGTAAGTTTTTTAGTTTTTTACATGTCAAATGTGAATAAAGAGTGTTTTGGTTTATAATTGGTATGATATATACTTGTTCAATGCATAATTTGATATAATTATAATAAATTTATATTATAATTTGTCATATTGTAAGAGGTTTAAATTAGAATTTGACTTATTGTTTTACATTTATATTATATTTTTAAAATTGTAATCAATTCATATGTAGAAATCATCATCATGCCAAGGAAACAAGCAAAGAATTTAACATCGGAAGAGCATGAAAGAGACAAAGAGAAGAAAAGGGAAAGAATGAGACAACTTCGTGAACACAAAAAATTAGAAACCATACAAGAAGATTTGTCTTTGGATGAGGAACATGAAACATCAATACAATGTAAAAGAGAATTGGAATTGGAAACAAAAAGACAACGAATGAGAAACTTGCGTGCAACGAGACAATTGAATTATGAAAATGCGAGGACATCATCTATGAGTTCCCAAGTTGAAGAGACATTGTCATCCAATGCTGGAGGCACACCAATGTATCATGTTGAAGGCACACCATTGTCTACTTCCGAAGGTGGAGGGACACCAATGTATCACGTTGAAGGTACACCATCATCTACTTCCGAAGGTGGAGTCACACTAATGTGTCATGTTGAAGGCACACCCTTATATCATGTTGAAGGCACACCATTATCTACATCTGAAGGTATAGCAACCACATCGTCTCATGTTGATGACACTCAAGATGGTACGCAATTCACACATAATGTTTTTGATGCTCCTAGAATTATTTATAGAAAGCCAAAATATTTGATTGATATTGATACTAACATTTTGCAAGCAATGCCTGACAAGATTCCCAAGCGTACTTGTCAAAGAAATGCTAATCGTATTTGGAGATCATTTTTTGAGAATTTAAACATGACAGGAAGATGTCAACTATTTGTTGAAATGATGAGAAATCTTAAATTTAGGCCCATCATGAAGATTCTTGGGCTAAGAACAATGGATGAGTCTAGCGAAAAATCTATTGTAAAGAATCTAATGACTGCATATGAGAGTGTGGGTTCTACATCACGCACGAAAGATAGTAATGTCACACGTCATGTACTTACATCAACAATAGTAAGCAATCAAATGAAGAAATCTTGACTCATTAGAAAGACAAGCAAAACATTGAAAATAAGTAGAAAGTCTCTAATGAGAGCCCTAAGAAGGCGTAAAAGAGTGGAAGATCCAAATAGCAATGAGTTATGGGCATTTTCCAGTAGACTACTGCGAAAAGATAAAGCAATTGTTGAAGCTTTGAAATCCTTGATTGAAGAATTTTGGAAGAATAATACACGGGTATCTCCTAATCAAAGAGATGTTGTAAGAAGGAGGATTGGTAGTCGAATTCGTGTTCCACATCCAAAACATTTTTTGGATTCAACTCAAACACAATTCTTTTCAAAATTTATGCTTTCGTATCCTCAAATTAAAATTAGTCAAAGATATTTTGAAATGTGTAAACCTTTTTATGTCAAGATAAATCACACACGCACAACTTGTTGTTGTAGGGTACATATTGAATTTTCTAACCATTTTGAAGTTTATAGGAATATATGTGTAGCTTTGCACTCTAACAATGTTTTGCAGGATTGTAACATAAATGTCCCACCTAGATCTTCAAGGGAATTAATATCTACCATTTTATGTGAAAGAGTGGATGGTCAGAAATTTTACAAGCTCTCATGCTTGAATGGTACATGCATAGATTGCGGAGGTTTGCGATGTTTGCCAATTTGTCAACATATGGAGATCAGTACGCATGCAATCGGTAATGAAATAGTGGAATTTGGAAAATATAAGACCGTGACATACAATCTAAAAGATGGAAAAGAGGCTAAAAGATGTGATTTAGTAATTGAAAAAATTCCAGTGTATCAGTTCATGGACATTTTTTGTAAAAAAGTTATTTATGAGTATGCAAGGCATACACATAGAGCACGATGGCTAGATATGCAATTCAAGTTGTGCAAGGACACATTCCCACTTGAAACCATTGTTTCAGTTGTGGACTTTGTAGAGAACTACACACTACAACCACAGAATGAGGTGCAAGCAAAGTATTACAGCTCTCAACAGGTTGCTATATTTGTTCATATAGCATTCATGCATGCACCAGACAGTACAGAGCAGAACAGGAAGATATTGAGGGAGTATCATTTTTATATCAGCGATGATCGCTCACATTCTACAGAGTTTGTACATGGTTTCTTTCAACTATTTTATGGTCATTTGGCAAATAGGGGCATAAAATATCATCAACATATCATTTGGTCAGATAATTGTGCATCCCAATTCAAGAATTCACGGATGTTTTATTGGTTGTGCAGGATGCATAAGATTACTGGAATTCAATATATGTGGAATTTCATAGAGGCCAGTCATGGAAAGGGAGAGCATGATGGCACAGGTGCATGTATTAAAAGAGCTTTAGCACGTGAAGAATTAAAGTACACAGAGAAAGCAACATTGTCAGATGCGAGATGTATTGTCCAATGGTGTAATGCTACAATGGGTCCAGGTAATGAAGGTGAGTCTATGGTTCATAGATTTTTTTGGTTTATGGATGAAACTAACATTGCACCATATGAGGATTGTTGTACATTGACAGGATCGAGTGAGCTACACTCTTTTAGAAGTTGTAATGCAGGTTCATGGAGTATCCACACACGACATATGGCGTGCTTTTGTTCATCATGTGTAGATGAAGATTGGGATGGGTGTGAGTCAAAGGAATGGGTTGATGAATGGTATACACATAGTTTGAGTCCACTTGCCTCCTATCATCCCCATGAATCACTACAACCGACAAAAATGGAATCATCCATTGACTTTGATCGCTTATCTGATCTAGTACAACCAGGTCGGTATTTTCCACATACAAATAATCTCAAATTTAGTACTTTATCATAAATATTTAGTAAACTAATGTCCTCATTATGTTTATATCATTACAGGCCATGTTTTTGTTGTTATTGCACCTGAAGACAATGAAGAAGGGACAGATTATTATTTGTGTCGTTGTGTAGAGGCAAAAAAGAAACTGGATCACTCAGTTATCGATGGTGAAGAATTGGAATACCCTATAGGAGTAGTGGTTGTAACTGGTACATGGCTTAGACGGTATGCTATGAAGAACCCTAGGTTGTGGTTGTTTGAGGATTGGGAGACACACAGAAAGATTCTTCATTATTCAAACCTCATCGTTGCATCAAATGTCCACTTAATCAGATATGGGGGAAGACCACAAAATAAAACTCTTTGGAAGGTTCTTGAGTCAGACCACGAGGCAATACTTGAGACAATCAAGGGTAGGGCAGACCCAATTGGTACATTGGACTAAATGGAGATACAAAATATCGTAACATGTCAAATTTATATAGCATTGTAAATTGGGTGGATTGTAAATTGCTCATGCATTACCCCGTATGTATAACGAGAAGTTTGTAGCATTTAATGACCATCCTTTACTTCATTCTCTCCTTTCATACCATCTTGATGTAGAGCTCTCCACTATCACCTTAAATATGCTAACTCAACTTAAGGATTCAACAAGTAACTTGGAATCAACTCAAGGAATTAGTCCTATTCAAAGATCAAATGGAGTTCTTTGACTTTTTGACTAGGCCAAGTATGGTGCAGGGCACCCTCCACTAGTAGAAATTTGTGTTGCTTTGTTAGTGTTTGTAATAAATAGGATGGATATGTATAGATCATCCTAATTTTGGTTTGGAATCCTAATGTGTGATCAAGGATCTTTTGGCAAAGTTATAAGCCTAAGATACCTTAGGTCACAGGGTTCACCTAGATAGTGACAAATTGCTATGTTAGATTTGTGAGGTTTTAAAGGTTAATTGGCCTAGGAAATTGGCATGCAAGTCTAGTTTGCTATGGTATGGTTGTAAAAGGAATAAACCAAGAGTTATTTCAGAGTCCTTAGGTCATATGAGGACCATCTACATGCTTGGGAGTGGTCAGGAAGTCCACTGGTGAAGAGTTCTAACTAAAGGCCAGGTTTAGGCCTAGGAAATTGGCGTGCAGGTCTAGTTTGTTATGGTATGGTTGTAAAGGGAACAAACCAAAAGTTCTTTCAGAGTCCTTAGGTCATATGAGGACCATCTACATGCTTGGGAGTGGTCAGGATGTCCACTGGTGAAGAGTTCTAACTACAGGCTAGGTTTAGGCTTAGGAAATTAGCGTGCAGGTCTAGTTTGATATGGTATGGTTGTAAAAGTAAAAAAATAAGAGTTTTTTCAGAGTTCTTAGGTCATATGAGGACCATCTACATACTTTGGAGTGGTTAGGAAGTCCATTGGTGAAGAGTTTCAGCAATAAGTCACTTTTAGGCCTAGTTTTCCTAAAGCCAAAAAGACATTGAACTTTGATTAAGTGTCTAACTTTGCAAAGGGAGTTTATTGGGATAGAAACTCACTTAATTGATTGTGTTACACCATCCTAAGAGATTGGGAATACCCATAAGTCGTTATAGGTGATTGGTGAATTGTGGGAGTCAAGTGAAGGGCACACTACTTTTTGGCTATCACCTCTGCATTAAATTAGGTCTGTGTCCAAGGTGAGTGTTAGGTTGTGCTGGAGTGGAGTTGGAAAAAAAATCTTTGGGATGTTAAATAACTTTGAAATGGGTGTCTAAAAATATCCTAATTGTGTCAAGATACCAAGTTGTGATTAAGTTAGAGTGGAAAATCGAGGTTGAGAAGGCTACAAGGAAAAGTGCGTCCAGGTCTAGTTCACTATAGTACGGTCTTAATGGGAATGAACCAGTTGTTATTTCAGATTCCTTAGGTCAAATGAGGACTATTTATATGCTTTGGATTGGTCAAGAAGTCCACTGGTGAAGAGTTTCAGAATTAAGTCACTTTTAGGCCTAGTTTCTCTAAAGCCAAAAAGACATTGAACTTTGATTAAGTATCTAACTTTGCAAAGGGAGTTTATTGGGATAGAAACTCACTTAATTGATTGTGTTACACCATCCTAAGAGATTGGGAATACCCTTAAGTCATTACAGGTGATTGGTGAATTGTGGGAGTCAAGTGAAGGGCACACTACTTTTCGACTGTCACCTCTACATTAAATTAGGTCTGTGTCCAAGGTGAGTGTTAGGTTGTGCTGTAGTGGAGTTAGAAAAAAAAGCTTTGGGATGTTAAATAAATTCCAAATGGGTGTCTAAAAATATCTTGATTGTGTCAAGATACCAAGTTGTGAATAAGTTATAGTGGAAAATCGAGGTTGAGAAGGCAATAAGGAAAAGTGCATGCAGGTCTAGTTCACTATGGTACGGTCTTGATGGAAATGAACCAGTTGTTATTTCAGAGGCCTTAGGTCAAATGAGGACCATTTACATGCTTGGGATTGGCAAGGAAGTCCACTGGTGAAGAGTTTCAGCAATAAGTCACTTTTAGGCCTAGTTTCCCTAAAGCCAAAAAGACATTGAACTTTGATTAAGTGTCTAACTTTGCGAAGGGAGTTTATTGGGATAGAAACTCACTTAACTGATTGTGTTACACCATCTTAAGAGATTGGGAATACCCTTAAGTCATTACAGGTGATTGGTGAATTGTGGGACTCAAGTGAAAGGCACACTACTTTTCGGCTGTCACCTGTGCATTAAATTAGGTATGTCTCCAAGGTGAGTGTTAGGTGGTGTTGGAGTGGAGTTGGAAAACAAGGCTTTGAGATCTTAAATAACTTCTAAATGGGTGTCTAAAAATATCTTGATTGTGTCAAGATACCAAGTTGTAAAGAAGTTAGAGTGAAAAATCGAAGTTGAGAAGGCTACAAGAAAATTGGCGTCCAGGTCTAGTTTGCTATGGTATGGTTGTAAAGGGAACAAACCAAGAGTTGTTTCAGAGTCCTTAGGTCATATGAGGACCATCTACATGCTTGGGAGTGGTCAAGAAGTCCACTGGTGAAGAGTTCTATTTAAAAGCTAGGTTTAAGCATAGGAAATTAGCGTGTAGGTCTAGTTTGCTATGGTATGGTTGTAAAAGGAACAAACCAACAGTTGTTTCAAAGTTCTTAGGTCATATGAGGACCATCTACATACTTGGGAGTGGTCAAGAAGTCCACTGGTGAAGATTTCTAACTAAAAGCCAGGTTTAGGCCTAGGAAATTGACGTGCAGGTCTAGTTTGCTATGGTATGGTTGTAAAGGGAACAAACCAAGAGTTGTTTCAGAGTCCTTAGGTCATATGAGGACCATCTACATGCTTTGGAGTGGTCAGGAAGTCCATTGGTGAAGAGTTCTAACTAAAGGCTAGGTTTAGGCCTAGGAAATTGGCGTGCAGGTCTAGTTTGATATGGTATGGTTGTAAAAGTAACAAAATAAAAGTTGTTTTAGAGTTCTTAGGTCATATGAGGAACATCTACATGCTTTGGAGTGGTTAGGAAGTCCATTGGTGAAGGGTTTCAGCAATAAGTCACTTTTAGGCCTAGTTTCCCTAAAGCCAAAAAGACATTGAACTTTGATTAAGTGTCTAACTTTGCAAAAGGAGTTTATTGGGATAGAAACTCACTTAATTGACTATGTTACACCGTCCTAAGAGATTGGGAATACCCATAAGTCATTACAGGTGATTGGTGAATTGTGGGACTCAAGTGAAGGGCACACTACTTTTCGGTTGTCACCTCTGCATTAAATTAGGTCTGTGTCCAAGGTGAGTGTTAGGTTGTGCTGGAGTGGATTTGGAAAACAAGGCTTTGGGATGTTAAATAAATTCAAAATGGGTGTCTAAAAATATCCTGATTGTGTCAAGATACCAAGTTGTGAATAAGTTAGAGTGGAAAATCGAGGTTGAGAAGGCTACAAGGAAAAGTGCATGCAGGTCTAGTTCACTATAGTACGGTCTTAATGGGAATGAACCAGTTGTTATTTCAAAGGCCTTAGGTCAAATGAGGACTATTTACATGCTTGGGATTGGTCAAGAAGTCCACTGGTGAAGAGTTTCAGCAATAAGTCACTTTTAGGCCTAGTTTCCCTAAAGCCAAAAAGACATTGAACTTTGATTAAGTGTCTAACTTTGTGAAGGGAGTTTATTGGGATAGAAACTCACTTAATTGATTGTGTTACACTATCCTAAGAGATTGGGAATACCCTTAAGTCATTACAGGTGATTGGTGAATTGTGGGAGTCAAGTGAAGGGCACACTGCTTTTCGGCTGTCACCTCTACATTAAATTAGGTTTGTGTCCAAGGTGAGTGTTAGGTTGTGCTGTAGTGGAGTTAGAAAAAAAGGCTTTGGGATGTTAAATAAATTCCAAATGGGTGTCTAAAAATATCTTGATTGTGTCAAGATACCAAGTTGTGAATAAGTTATAGTGGAAAATCGAGGTTGAGAAGGCGATAAGGAAAAGTGCATGCAGGTCTAGTTCACTATGGTACGGTCTTGATGGCAATGAACCAGTTGTTATTTCAGAGGCCTTAGGTCAAATGAGGACCATTTACATGCTTGGGATTGGCAAGGAAGTCCACTGGTGAAGAGTTTCAGCAATAAGTCACTTTTAGGCCTAGTTTCCCTAAAGCCAAAAAGACATTGAACTTTGATTAAGTGTCTAACTTTGGGAAGGGAGTTTATTGGGATAGAAACTCACTTAATTGATTGTGTTATACCATCTTAAGAGATTGGGAATACCCTTAAGTCATTACAGGTGATTGGTGAATTGTGGGACTCAAGTGAATGGCACACTACTTTTCGGCTGTCACCTGTGCATTAAATTAGGTCTGTCTCCAAGGTGAGTGTTAGGTGGTGTTGGAGTGGAGTTAGAAAACAAAGCTTTGGGATCTTAAATAACTTCTAAATGGGTGTCTAAAAATATCTTGATTGTGTCAAGATACCAAGTTGTGAAGAAGTTAGAGTGGAAAATCGAAGCTGAGAAGGCTACAAGAAAATTGGCGTGCAAGTCTAGTTTGCTATGGTATAGTTGTAAAGGGAACAAACCAAGAGTTATTTCAGAGTCTTTAAGTCATATGAGGACCATCTACATCCTTGGGAGTGGTCAAGAAGTCCACTGGTGAAGAGTTCTATTTAAAAGCTAGGTTTAGGCATAGGAAATTAGCGTGCAGGTCTAGTTTGCTATGGTATGGTCGTAAAGGGAACAAACCAACAGTTGTTTCAGAGTCCTTAGGTCATACGAGGATCATCTACATGCTTGGGAGTGGTCAGGAAGTCCACTGGTGAATATTTCTAACTAAAGACTAGGTTTAGGCCTAGGAAATTGGCGTGCAGGTCTAGTTTGCTATGGTATGGTTGTAAAGGGAAAAAAACAAGAGTTTTTTCAAAGTCTTTAAGTCATATGAGGACCATCTACATGCTTGGGAGTGGTCAGGAATTCCACTGGTGAAGAGTTCTAACTAAAGGCTAGGTTGAGGCTTAGGAAATTGGTGTGCAGGTCTAGTTTGCTATGGGATGATTGTAAAGGGAACAAACCAAGAGTTTTTTCAGAGTCCTTAGGTCATATGAGGACCATTTGGATGCTTGGGAGTGGTCAGGAAGTCCACTGGTGAAGAGTTCTAACTAAAGGCCAGGTTTAGGCCTAGGAAATTAGTGTGCAGGTCTAGTTTGCGATGGGATGATTCTAAAAGAAATAAACTAAGAGTTGTTTCAGAGTCCTTAGGTCATATGAGGACCATCTACATGTTTGGAAGTGGTCAGGAAATCCACTGGTGAAGAGTTCTAACTAAACGCTAGGTTTAGGCCTAGGAAATTGGCGTGCAGGTCTAGTTTGCTATGGGATGATTGTAAAGGGAACGAACCAAGAGTTGTTTCAGAGTCCTTAGGTCATATGAGGACCATCTGGATGTTTGGGAGTGGTCAGGAAGTCTGCTGGTGAAGAGTTCTAACTAAAGGCCAGGTTTAGGCGTAGGAAATTAGCGTCCAGTTCTAGTTTGCTATGGTATGGTTGTAAAGGGAACAAACCAAGACTTGTTTCAGACTCCTTAGGTCATATGAGGACCATCTACATGCTTGGGAGTGTTTAGGAAGTCCACTAGTGAAGATTTCTAACTAAAGGCTAGGTTTAGGCCTAGGAAATTAGCGTTCAGGTCTAGTTTGCTATGTTATGGTTGTAAAAGGAACAAACTAAGAGTTGTTTCAGAGTCCTTAGGTCATATGAAGACCATCTACATGCTTTAGAGTGGTCAGGAAGTCCACTGGTAAAGAGTTCTAACTAAAGGCTAGGTTTAGGCCTAGTGTCCCTAAAGCCAAAATGGTATTGAAGTTTGATTGTTTTGGGTTTGGAACAGAATTTTGGGTGATATAATAACATCATAACATCATTTTTCATCTATATTGAATGATTATATAATCTTTTTTACTTCAAATTTGGAAAGTTGCTGTAGGTGGTCATTTTGGTGCATTGAAATAACTCTATTTTGGTCTTTTTGATGATATAATGGGCCATTCAATGAATTTAAATAATATTTTTCATTGAATGGACCCTATGTAACATATGTATGATGTTACTAACCATTTGGATGCAGGATAAGTTGTTTTAGTGGGTGTACACCACGACGAAGAGTGGGAAAATGATACAAAATTGATGCCACAAGTGTAGCAGCAAAGGATCCGCCTTAACAAGGGTATAATTTTATTTGAAATAGAAGAATTATATGTCAAATGAAATGTGAATCCACAAGGAGGAGTTCTGGAAATGAGTTTTGAGTTGTTTTTAATAAGGCCCTAGTTTTGAAGGCCTAGAGGGAGCAATTTGGGGCTTTTGGGTATAGAAAGCCTATAGGATCCAATTGACTTCAAATTTCTCTAATTGGGACCATATTAGCACTCCATGAAAAGTGGCAAGGTTGGGTGTTAAGTTTTTAATAGGGTTCCTTTGTAAAAGTGACCTATTACGTCTAGGAAGGAAAGTGGAGCAGCAGTTTTTGGGGGTTGTGTTCCAAATTAACCCTACCTAATTCTGAGATATGTTTTGTAAAACCATAAAAGGTATCTGAATATGTAATTTATTTTGGAAGTGTTTTGGGAAAACTAAGAGTTATTTGGGAAAAACTCGCTGGTTAAGACTACAAGGATAGAGAGCCTAGAGTGTGGATTGAGGGTAAGATCTTGGAGTAGGACTTCAAGAACCACTTGAACATTGTTAGATTCATATTTTAAGCCATATTGAATCCCTATAATAGTAAGGTAGTTGGGAGAAGTCAAATTGATAGGTTAGTGGCATATTGGCACTTGGGGCCACTTGGGTAAGGAACACCTTTGAGGAAACCAAGAAAACTTTATTTATAAAATAACCCCAATCTAACCTACCTATTTGCATCAAATTTTCAACCAAGCTATAAACAAATTGTTGAAGCATTAGTATATGGATTTGTTATAATTTCTTTAAAAAATTATCATTGCAAGAACAAGAGCCACTTAGGCTTCTTACATATTATATTTATACATTTATGCATTCATTTCATTACTTTTGTTATTATTATAGTTAAGGAATTGACTTTTATTGAGGACAGTGACTGGCATTTGTAGCACAGTTAGCAAGTTAAACATACAAGCATAACTATAAGGCATGGGAAATTTACAAAGCAAAGACATGAACATAAACATAATTTAGTATACATCAATACACCAAACACATGAATTGCATACCTAAAACATAAAAAATATATATTCGTAGGGCATGAAGTCAAATACATATGTCCAATAATGTCATACATTGAATATATTCAGTAAAACTGGCTTCCTCAAAGCCAAATGGATGTACAACGTATCACTGATACAATATACAAAAAATATGTCCACTAATGCCATATAGGCATACAATCCATATCCCTAATCTAGTCCTTTCCCGCTAGGGGAAGAAAACAAATCCCGAGCTGTCTTCAATCATCGCGTCGATGGAGATGTAGTGGATGCCGTAGTCTTCTGAGTGCGCTCACTCGTCCTCCTATCTAGACTCTTCTGTAGCTCGACCTGATAAAAAATAAAATTAGATAGAGATAACTAATATACATCAAAATTGAATTATACAATGACATAAAATTGAATATTGGCTTACCGCTAGCAGATAGTCACTATGTTCATCCACCAAAGGCGCATGCTGGCGATCTGGAGTCATAAGTCCCTACAACAATGATCAAAATAATAATTAAAATACATACATGGATATCATTATAAAATTCAATACAAACTATTAAAATAACAATTAAAGTTAAGTGATCTCTTTCATACCTCAGTCAGTGCTTCAGAACTAGCTACTGCTGCAGCTACTCCTCGATCCAAAGTATCACAGACAGAAGGAGGAGTCTCTGATGTCAAAAGCTGAAAATGAAACAAAAAAATTAAATTATGTAGTTATCAAGATTACATATATTTTTTACAACCCTACTAATGAGTAAATGATACCTCTGTGAAGGTTCCACCGCGTCCTCCGGTGTGTGGCGGCGAAGTGTAAAAGGGGACATTAGGATCATTGCCACTTCCACCGCCACCATCACTGTCACTGACACTCTTGCCCTGAATTTTCATCATAAACAATAGATACTACAAATTAAATAGTTATTCTTTTATAAATGAAATATGATCAAAGCAATTTCATGAACTTGGAAATATTTACCTGTGTGTCAATGCCAAATGTCGTATTTAGAAATCTATCAGTCATAAATCCAGGATCATCTTCCTCTCTCTCGCCAGTACCATATGTGCAAAAGCATCCACATGACTGACAAATATGGCCCCTCGAGGATTGACCATGGTCACCCTCAACTAAAGGAGTGGCACACTGAATGAGAGTCTATGTCAGAGCACTAATTGTGCCTAGTGTGTCTGTCTCTACATGTTCCTTTACAGCAGAAGGAATACTAACATGATCTGCCTGTGGCTTGCCAATAACAGGCCTAGGTGCATTAGGGTCACGATGTGCCCCTTCTCGATCAAATGATGACCCCCCTCCTCTACCCTGAGAATCTAGAATGTCAAAATAATTTGGCACCTCTTTGAGTACAAACTCACAATAGAGTTTCCTCAAGAAATATATAGGAACTTCATGATTGTTACAAGGAGGCGCATCAAAGACCATCCACCATCTATCCCAAAAATTATTTTTAATGTCTTCATTTGTGTACCAATGAATTGGGAACCTCTTTGTTGTAGTTCTAAGAGTATTTGTGTCCCCTGGTTTTTTAAATAGCAAACAAATGTCATCTTTTGTGATTTTTTTCTTCTTTATGTCGGCATAAGATAATTTATTTGCATAATATCTTTTTTGTTCTTCTCTTTTATCCTGCCATATATTAAGTTGCCCACTAATCGCGCTTACGTGGGTCAAGATTGTTTCTAATGATTTTGCAAGACTTTCCTGTCCCGGATTTGTACCTCTAGAATCTTCTAACCTACTAATTAAAGATTCTAATTCTTTTTGCCCTTTTTCAATTTGGTTCATCAAATTTTCTTGGGTTCCAAGAGGAGGTTTCTCAATTGTTGGAGGAGGCAATTCAGGTTCATTTTGTTCTTCATGAGGAGATGGAGGGTTTGGAGGAGTGTTTGGTGGAGGGTTTGGTGGAGGGAGATTATTTCTTCCTGAAAATTAAAAAAATTACATTTTAAAATCTTCACTATACAAAGAATTTAAACAAAAATAAATTAAAGCAAAATAAATTGAAAAAAAACTAAAATTTTAAAACAAATAAGAGGCATAAGTTGTAGAAACACTTACCTCTTCTTCTCAATCGACTTCGTTGATGCGATGGAGCCATTTGATCAATGAATGAAGGAAAATAATAGCAGCAGGTGGAAGGCGTGCGCGCTTTGGGAGGTTTTCTTCACTGCACACGCGGGTTTGAGAAAGAAAAATGAGTTTTGGGCCTTCTCAAACCCGCCTTTGCCATTTATATTGGCTTTTTCAAAGCGCGTGCGCACTATAGCGCGCATGCGCTTTGTTTTGGATTGCCCAAGCCTAAGGCTCGGGCAACCCAAGCCATAGGGCGTGCGCGCTATAGCGTGCACGCGCTTTAGTGCATACGCACTATGTGCGATGGGGGGCCAAAAAGAAAAGTGGCATCTTTTTGGTCCCCCATCTTTGTGCATATACCCTTTGGCTGGATTCGATGTTAATGCACATGTTCTTGTACAAGGGTGTCAACTTTTCCAAGAAGACAATGGAGATAATCAGAGAGAAAAATGATGAAGTTCTACAAGTCCAATTATGAACTTCAAAGTTGTCTTGGGATAGAATTGATGTCAGGTATGTTATGTTTGACATGAATTTTGCTTGAAGGTTAAGATGACTATTGTTCGTAGATAACCCTAGAATTCCTACCCAATTGTTGAGGTTAATTAGACCAAAGGAATATGCCAAGGATATTATCATAGTCCCCAATTTTGGTGATATAATTTTATACCTAGTATCTACAGTTTTTAGTGTATATATGGATACAATGGAGTTTCTTATGTGTTGTGTTACCAAGTTTTCTTGAAGGTGGGGTTTACAAAAATCTTAAGCTAGATAGGTGGTCTATAAGAAGTAGGCTTAACCAATAGAGGAAGAAAAATTCTTTTTCCCAGTTTCACAATAGCACCCCTATTACGTGGTCAAGATGAAAGGGTAATGTATCAGGAGGAATTACTCAATCATGAACAATTCATTAAGAGTGATGAATTCAAAAATTTCCTTATCTGGAAGAAAGAACAGGAGATTGCAAAAATAGTATCTGAAGGTAGTACTTAAGATGATGATGCATTATAGGCTCTAGTAGCATATAATTTAGAATATGAAAACTTTACTGTGGAAGAAGCTAGGCAAAACTGAAAGCAAAATAGCTACAATAAGCAATGTATAAAAATCATAGACATTAATGTAAGAAAAGTAGTATTCATTGTAATAACTTCGAATAGATATTTATATGTGATGATATTTGATACAATGATTGCAATTTGTAATGAAAAAGTAAATAGAGTAGTTAAATTGAAATATACATATAAACTTGAAGTACATAATAACAAAGTCTATGATACCAATGATTTCTATACTTGTGTTTGTTCCTCTCTTCTTTGACTGTTATATTGTTGCATTGATGTGAGTACATTGAGAATTTCTTGTTCCTCTGGTATGGTAATATTGTCATTTCTTACCATCCAGTATTCATGATTTTTTTTAATTTCCTTGATTTGTTTAGAAATGCTTCCTGTGTCTTCTTTTATAGTTGTTAATAAGTCTCCAATTGCAGTCAATTTGTAGATATCTCCTTCCTCATGTTTATGTTTTGTTGATACTTTGAAGATGTAATTCATAGTTTTTCTTCATGATTTCTATATCTAGAGTATCTTGAGCATTTGCTTCATAAAAATTGCAACCCATATCTATAAAGATTTTTTCCATATGTGTAATGCTCTTATTGAGTGTTTCGATTAGATTTTGTAGTTCTTCAACTACTTCTGTGCTGATCTCTATTTTGAAATTGATTGAAAAGATCCACTTTTGTAGAGGACTGTTAGTGGATTTGATAATTCTTAGATTGAGAGCTTCTTCAATGTCCATATCTATTACTATCTGCAATAGTTTTTCTTGTGTATTATATATTCTTTTATGTTCTTTGAGCAACTGAGAGTTTGTGTAGATTACATCTTTGAGTTGAATATATATTTTGTAATAACTCGCTAGGCAGGTGATGAGGTCCACACCTCTTGAATTGAGGTATTGTATCCATTCTCATGAGATTTGTGCCATGTGTCTGTCTTCATGCATCTGCTTGATAATTTGTTCACTGTAATGAAGTGATGGATCAAAAATATCTTTTGTCTGATTTGATGTTTGGGAAGAGATAGGACCTAGCATTTTCTTGATATAATCAAATAGATGATTGACAGTAGATTTGAGTATGTTCTTTTCATCTTTCAATTGGTCCAACCTATCTCTTACTTCTTGATGTGTGAATTCCCACATATCAACTATACGATCATGGAAAGTGGGTTCTATGTTAGTTTGATTGACATCAAAATCTACTGCATTTAGATCTAAAAAGTTGATGTCTTGTTTTGGTTCTACAACTTGTATTATTACATGCCTTGTCTCTTGATGTTTTTGAAGAGCAGCTAGTTTGCCTCTTTTTTTTTTCTTTGAACTGGTAGTTTTGTTAATGATTTGAGAAACTAAATCTTGAGGAGGAACTCTATCATTTCTTCTTTTTTTTTTTCTTTGTATTGTTTCTTCTAACCATGAAGGAGTGGCTAGAATTTTTGAGGCAGAGGCTAAACTTTCAATATCAAACAAGTTTCTGACTATTGCAGGGCTTTGTATTTCTTGAGCTAAACTTCTAAATTTTGGTAGTATATTTTGAGTACATGTTATAGTAGGTTGAATAAATTATTTTATTTGATTTGGTGGTTCTTCTTTGAAATATTGGTCTATTGCATTGTATTCTGATTGACCTATTTCTTCTTCTTGTTCCGTCTTCTTTGGTTTCTGTTGACTGTCCATGTTGATTAATGGAAGTGAACTACTGCCGCAGGTGCTACTTACAATTTTGTCTTTTTTTGGTGGTTGATCATCTCCACCTGTGTTTTGTTGACTGGACTGAACTGTTGTGTGCATTGTTAGTAATGGTAGTTGAGCTGAAGCTGTTGTTTGAGCTTGTGATGATGATTTCCCTTTTGTGTTTGACTTGTCTTTTTCTGTTTGTTTGTGTTGTACCCATGTTTTTGTTCCTTTAATTATTTGTTCCATTCTGTCTTCAAGATTATCTAGTTCTGGTTCTTGAAATTTTATAGGTTGCAAAGGTGTCCCTTTTATTTTTGCCAAATAATGATTGGAAAGTAGATTAGATTGATCATCGTATAATCCTTCGACATCTATTACAATATTATATATTTGAATATGTTCAACTGTGAGGCGGGACCATTCAATCTTTCTCTCATTTCAAAGTCATCTTTACAATTAGCCCAAAAATCTTCTAATGAAGGAATGTGATTAAAATTAGGGCCTAGTTGCAAGTTTTATTTAATATAATTCGAAGGGTCAAAATGATGTCTAATAACATTATATTCATCAAATTTATATTCTTTTTGAGATTATTTGATGAGATTCATTGCAGAACAGCTAGAAACGCATGTATAAGGTCCTATGGAAATTGGAAAATGAATACCTGCTTTATGCCGTTTGCTACATCTATTGTTGACCTTGATGATCTGTCTGCATAACTCTATCAAAACCATTTTATCATTTGTATATTTTGGCAATTTGAATGGAAAGCCATAGAAAGCTCCAATCCTAAAATATGTAAATGTAGGATATTGTGTATAATAGCTTCCAAATTGCATTATTGTTTGTGTGGTTACATCTGATAATCTGCATTCTAGACAACCTTGAATTTCACAGCATATCTTCATTGTAAAAAAATCATTAACCCTTCTGTAATGTGCATAGTTGTTTTTGAGTTGTATGCAAGGGTAGAAATCATAAAGCTGAATATTTTCATCATAGTCAGTAAGACTAGGTAGGTCGTTCCCTAGATATGTTGACATGCTGGGGCATAGATGAGGTAAGATGACATTGTAAATTTGTATGAATGCTTTGCTGAGACACACATTTCAGTAAGTCTATCACATACTAGTTGTGCCCAATCTATATAAATATTATCTGCACATATAGATTGCACAAGAAAATACCACCATTCTTCAAAATTTAGGGCTTGTTCACTTCCTCTGATTCTGTGCAAAAGTACTAGAATGTCTACAATCTCTTTTTTATGATTTGTTCCATATAGGGTTTTTGGTAATTTTGAACTAGCTACTCTGATGGTTTGAAACCATTTTGTTGAAATTGTAGCTCGCCATCGTGACCTTTTCTCGTTAAAATTTGAAGCTGTCAGAGAGAAATTCTATTGTGAATATTGTTGTCTTGAAGGTAAACCAAAGAATTTATGTATTGAATCTTTGTTCAAATTGATGAGAACTTTGTTGTTTCATTTCTTTATTTCTCTGGTATCTAGGTCAAATCTTTGAATGCATTCCATAATGAGCTTTGGTACTTGAATAACGATTGGAAACCCTTCAGCTTGTATTAATCCACTGTCAATGAGACTTTGTGTAATGGGATGAATTGGTTGTAAATTTATTCTTCTATGTAGATCATTTAAATTGTAAAAATACAGGTTTGTATCTGTGATTTCTTTCCATGCACTGTCTATTCCATCGAGATGATCATAACTATTTATTTTGGTAGTCATTTTGTAAAGGGTTATAGATTGCAATGCAAAGTTTTGATAAAGTGCTTCTTATGTTGCAGTGACAGATTTATTGGTTTTTGTTTGTTTGGCTAGAATTATGTATAAAATATTTGCTATACATTTGGTGTTGAAGATAATTACTAAGTTCAAAGAATGATGTGATAGATAGTGAGCATTTAATAATTTTAGGTGATAATTTAATAGTCATAAAAGATTTGAATGGTAAATGGTATTAATGTTGTTGTTATTTTCGAGGAAAATTTATTTTTCCTTGTAGAGATGAACGGTATATGTATTGAATATAGTGGGTATTAGTAAACTTGGTGCATAGAGTGGCGTATGGCTTTATTTTCTTTTTTTTCGATTAGTGTGTTTATGGAAGTACTGTCAGAGCAATAAGTTTTGTGAGATTAGATAGTCAATATATTTTTTAATTGTAATATGTAGGTCAGTTAAAGTGATGCTTCGAGTACATGTTGATCGAATGGTTTTCACGATTCTGACATAAATAAACATCGATTACAATAATTTGAAGGCATCATTACATGCATATTTATAAGATTGCACATATTATAATTGAGTGGAATGTTTGCAATTATTGGATTTAGATTTTATCAACTACTTAATCCGAAATTGGTTACTTTTTCTATTATCCTTGATTGTATTTGTTTTATAAATTTACAACATTCAGAAGGGTCTCCTATGATTGTTACATCATTGTTGAACTTTATCAGAAAGCAAGAGCAACGATTTTTCTATCACTCTCAAGTAATGTCGAATCACCTTAGTGAGTTCAATACCTTACTTTCTCAATTGATTTCAGTAAGCATAACATTAGATGAGGAAATGAAAGCTATTATGTTGCTATGTTCATTGCCGAATAGCTGGGAAGGGGTGGTAATGGCAGTTAGCACTTCGGTGGCTGCTGAAAACAAACTGCAATTCGATGAGGTTGCTGCTACACTTTTCAACGAAGACATGCGTAAGAATAATCACGAGTCATCCTCAGATGATGCATTAACAGCAGTTAGCACTAGCAATCAGGGTAGAGGTCAAGAAAGAGAAAGACATAACAACCATGAAAGATCTCAATCTACACATCGATCACAATCAAGAGACAGAATGCTATGTCACAACTTAATGTCAAAACCATGGAAGATCTAAATCTACACATCGATCACAATTTATTTATGACCAAAATGTTACCTTCAATGAAGTTAACCTGTCGAATGGTGCCAAACTCCTCCATCTCTAATGAGCGCAGGGACTTGCTTTGGCAATAAGTTGTGGATGTCCTTATTTGAATTCCACAGCATTTTTGCCTCCACTGGAAACTCTATTTCAATTGTGTAGCTTCCTACCACCATCTTCTCTTTATCTCAAGATATCAGATTTCTAATTCAAATCTTGTTAGAGATGCTTGCCTTGGTTTGTTGTGGTGTATGAGAAGATTGATGCATGGTGTATTTATAGGGTTTTTCATACTCACTTTAAAGAGCAGTCATTTGTTGACTGACTGAGTTTAGATGAATTAAGAATGCGGTGACTGACTTGGGGTGATTCAAAGTCATGAGACACAGAAAGACAAAAAGAGAGTAGATGCTTTTTTCTTCATATCCTCTACCGGAACAATCAAAGTCTTCTTTGCCTCATCATTATATTATTTTGGAATTTCTCTCACATTAAAAATTTATTATACTCAGATGCTTTGTATTTGTATTCACCGCATGTTCTGAATGTTTGTTAATGGTCACAGGTAATCCAATTTCATTACTTATTTCAGAAGCTTCCTGGCTCCACTCTCATTAATATTAATATTATGATGTAGCTGGACCACATAACAGATATTTCTATCATCACATTATCTCAATGAAATAAATATTTGTATTGATCTGACGTTATTTTAAAGAAATAATATTATTCATTCTTTAGAAATCATATTATTCATTCTTTATAAATTAATTTGATTATTATTTGTACGTTATTAATAAACAATTTAAATTTCAGATAATTAATTTTTTGTATTTAAATAATATTAAATATATTTATGAAATAAATTATAATTGAAAATGAAAAGTATAAAATCTATATCATTAATATATCAGGTCATAAAAACATTTTCAAATAATTTAAAAATATATGAATCAAAATATTCAGAACTTTAAAATTAAAATGTCTTGCACAAATATCCAACTTTTATAGCACATTATGTCAACTTGTATTTTTTCTTTTTGATAAAACATATCAAACACTATATATAATTCAATAATAATTTAATTATTATAATATATAATTTTTCTAATTACATAATTTATAGATGACTGTTATGTGCTTTTGGAGGAGCAAATTTCAACTCCATTCTTCTAAGCTCAACTCCAAAGTTTCTGATACATAGACAATAACTAAAATTGGAGGAGCAAGGTTCAACTGCTGATTTAAATACAAGACTAAATATAATATAGATTTAAAATAAATTAGAGATATCAAAATGAATAGTAGAACCAAGCTCTAGCTCAGAGAAAATAATCATATGATAAGAATTATATACAATTTGAATTTGCTGAAAGGAAAAATAATTCAATTAGATTTTTTTCCAGATCAATTTCTTCGAATATTGTGGCTTTTATTAAGCTTTAAGAGAGGATTTAAGCTTTAGGTCCATTTAGGTCCACTTTGTATTAAGCTTTTCCCCTCCATAAATTGTAAGTGATTTACACACATAGTCATCATTTTGCACTTCAAGAGAGGATTTTAGTGCATCATAGACCGAGGCTAAAATTGGGCATTTCTGCAATTTGCCTCTTGAGAGAAGGCCACTGACTTCTTAGAGGTTAAACGGTCATGGAATGGTAATTTATGAGGGACCAAACTCTCAATACCTTTGAATCCCAATATGTGAAAGCTGATTTAATATTTTGTTAATCTTTGAACATATGCATTTGCTGGTTCAGATATTGAGAAGTCAATTCTTTTGTTACAATTTTTACTTGTGCTCTTTCATGTCTAAGAATATGAGAAATGCTTTGGTTTCGACATATAATGTTTATGGAGAAAATATTTTGATTATGGTAAAAATGTATTTGGCAAGGTCAATTGAACTCATCAAAAGCACATTTCCTTTTGCCTCCCTATTACAAGTCGTGTTTTCATTTTTCTCAAGATATAGAGTGTCAAATCTTCTCTTCTTATTTTCTCTCCTCAATAATAGTTTGTAATGTGTTTATTAGGATAATTATTTTGTAACTTAAATGAACTTTCTCTGGCAAAATAACTTTTAATTTGAAGTTTGAAGTTTGTGTTATATTTTTTTCTGAATAATGTTGAATTTATTTTTTATGTTTGTAATTTTATTTATAAAATTTTGATGTATTTTAATTTGTTTTGGTGTTTTTTGACATCTCGCATCATTAGAAAATCTTCTGTGTTCAATTTTTTTTAAAAAATAGTTATCATCTTATTGTATTTGTCAAGAAAATCATTGAACATCCAAATCTATTTTCAAGTTATTTTTAAATTTCAATAAAACATTATTCAAAAATTCATTTTCTATCAAAACTACTCATTTTATGAGAGAAAACATTGCACTATTTTTTAAAAATGTTTGAAATTGTAAGGGCACTCCATAATTGGGAGGCAACATTCAAATCTATGTTGGGGCCATCTAATGAGGATAAATTTACTTGGCGTTGGATTCATTAATTTTTTGATGCTCGTGAGAGAATAAATGCTATTCTTTTGTGTGGAATGTGACACTAGGGAAAAGGTACCAATAGTTGCTCAGGGTCTAATAATCACTCACTTATTTTTTATTTTATTTTTATTTTTTAACGAGGAGGTAGTCACCTCTCAATAACCGTCCACTTAAACAATCTAACATATATCAATAGTTTATCATTTATGTATCAATAGTTCATCATTTTTTTTTTTTTGATTCATAATTGGTCCATTTGTGCACCACTACTAGAGATTTGTGTACCACTACTGGGACATTTGTGCACAAGTACTTGTGATTTTGAGTGAACGGTTATTGGCGTAATTGAGGTCTTGTATCCGTCAACACTTTGAAATGACCACTTTTGACCCTTTCTCACATAATGGCTCCTACAACATGCATCGTTAATGCCTAGAAGCCGAAACCTTAGCTTTAAGCAGTTAATACGGAGATAGCCCAAAAAATAATGTCGAAATCCAATATATCATTTATGAAATATAAGCATTCAAATTTAACTCTAACCACTACTAGTGCCTTTCCCCTACATGATATATTAAATGTGTGAAAAATGAAAATTGAAATGCTATATTTCACTATGGAAACACCACAAAAGGAAAGACATTGTTAGGCTTTATATATAAAAGAGACAGTTAATTTGGAGGAGTTTTTCAATGGCCAAAGCTGTGGAGTATCACGCACATATATATAAAAAAGGATAATAAAAAGCCATTGTGCTGGAATTTAAAGATCTATTAAGAAAGAGGACAATGAAAAGCCATTATATAGAGTTATTTATGCAGATTAAAAGGATTTAAAAAGAGGAGAATGAAAGCCATTGTTGAGGAAATATAGAGTTATTTGTTGGTTTTTGTATTGTTCTTGCAGATTTTAAAAACAGATTAATAATTTATTTGAAAGAAAAGAGGGACCAGCAAGGGTAGAGAAGTTTAGATAGTATGGGTATGGGAGGTCAATTTGTATTTGATGGTGATATTTTGATATTAGAATATGATATAACCATTCTTTAGTTTATTATCTTTAAATGTTTTTTTTTATAAAGAGTTTTAAGTGGAATTTCATAATGAATTTTGTTATATATAAGATCAACTGGTTTGATAAAACATTTCTATCTTCACCGCATTAAATAGTATCAGAGCCGATTGTTTGCTAAGAGATGCGTTGAAATTAAGGGTGTGAGACAAGTTTCAAAAAAAATGATACGAACTCATGAACACAATTTTTTTGGATGCATTCTGTCAAACAGTTCATGTGCCTTGTCCATTTTGCTGTCGATTGTTGACTGGCTTTGTGTTCAAAGTCATGAAACCCACATAACACAAAACATGATTAGATACTTTATTCGTATTCTCTACCGGAAATATTCTTATCATATGTTGATTTCCATCATTTATTTCTGTTCAAAATGTTTCCTCGCCCCCCTCTCATTATCCATATTATAATGTACTGAGATGTACTTTCCGTGTATTGTTGAATAGATTTGAAGCAGCAGCTCTAGGGAAAATTTGGTTCTGATTCGTCTCATTTTTATAGGTTTGTTTACTTATTTATTTTTGGTAGCAAATTTTTGAAAATTTTAATTTTGGTGGAGTTTGTAATATTTTTCTGAATTATTTATATTTCGTTTTATTGATATATTGATATAGGCATAAAGAAATTATGGTGAATTTTGTATTTGATAAGCTTTCAAAATTTTTTTAAAATTTATTATATATCTATTTTACATGAAGAATTAGAAATTTTTTAAAGAAAATTAATTCTTATTAATCAATTAGAAATCTTTTTATAAAAATAGTCAATTTTAAAAATTAAATTTCTATTAATAAAAAAGAGATTGTTTTAGAAAAGTAGTCAATTTCAATTTCAAATCTTTTGAAATTTATTAAAATTTTGCTAGGTTAGCTTCATGTCTATTTTTCATAGGCAGTTCAAAAGCTTTATTATTTAGTATTTTTTAAAGCTTGGGTTTTTGGAGTTGTATCTATTGTAATGAGTCCAATGACGCTCATTGAACATTTGAAAAGATTGGGAAGTCACTTGTGCTAGTCGCTAAGTATGTCTAAAATTAGAAAAACACAAAAAAGAAAAGGATGATGATGAATTGTTTTCTACAAGTCTTACATTGAGATTCTTCAAAGCATGCATAATTAATGTAACTAATAAACTTGAGACATTTATGAACATACGTCTCTCCAAAATGAACAACAACTTACATGTTAATCTATGCATTATAAAAAATATTCTGGCTTATTATGTATCAAAGTATTTGGCAATAAAATTTATTCATAACATAGAAAAATATATAGAGTCCTACACTTCCTTCTTTGCTCTAATTTTATATTACTTGCTCTTATAGAACCATCTACATGATCTTCAATGCCCCTAATTCCATTCACAACAAATATAAATGTTCAACATGTGGTGGACAGGAAACTCTGAATTGTGTGCAATGACTCATATAAGGACTTTCTAACTAATGTTGTATCAAGACTTGTAAATAATTAATAGTTATTAGTACACATTTCAGATTGTCAAATTTTTAATAAAGTACTTATAAATTCAACTATAAAGCTCTTCTATAATTTATACGATGCTCTATATAAATTACAATTGGTGTAACCACAACAACTTTCAAGTGCTAGTCTAGATGTACATAGGTAGAAAAATGAATATATTTATAAAGTTAAGCTATTACTTTTAGGATGTAGATTGTATCATATATTTGGTATGATGTAACTTGAATTTTTTTTATAGTTAAATTAGTAGGAAATTACTAGATTCTAGATGTGATATTGTATTAGAAGTTCTATCGATTCTAGTAAAGGCGAGTGAATGATTTAGAAGTGGATTAAAAAGATACTATTCTTAAATAACTATGGCTTCAATAGTTTAAGGTCAATTTTGGTCAATAAAGTAGGATAAATTTTATCACACTTTAGTGTGGATGAGGTGTAAAATAGCTAATGATTTTTGAGGATGATGTTTAAGAAGAGTAGTTAGGAGTGCCAAAAGAAAAAAATTATATGCCCAAGAAATCAGCTCAAGATAACCATAAAAAATGTTAGGATGTGCACTTTTCTTAAATATACAATTAATTTCACATTTAGATCCTTTCCTTTCCCCTCCCCCCTTCCTTGGCTTCTATACCTTATATTGAAGGCCTTTCAAACAATATTTCTAAGATCCTTCTTAGGAAAGGCTTGCATTGTACTTTGAAGCCCGTATGCACTATTTGAAGTCGTACCCCCTCTTCCAAGTACTCTGTGAACCTTTCCTCAATTCTGATGTCTACAGATTTGTTTGTTCATGCAGGCTCCCCTATGTAGGTAAAATAGAGCGCTCTATTGAGAATAGAATTAAAGAATACAATGCAGACATTAGGCATGAGCGTGTCCTAAAATCAGCCCTCGTCGAACACTCCACTATGACCAAACACCACATCCTCTTGATAATACTCAAGTTTTGGTCAAGGAGAACAACTACTTAAGAGGAAACTCCAAGAGGCTATGAAATTTCCAATCACCCCTATAACCTTAATTGTGATAGTGGTTGGAATCTGAGTTCAACTTGGTAACCCCTTTTAAACCACTTTAGTAGCTCCCCTATCTGCAATTGTACCTTTAAGCCTCATTACATCTCCTGATTGCCTTCTTTTCTCCTCCCCTACCTACCTTCTTCTCCTCCTTCTCCTGTCCTCCCCCCTTCCTCTTGTTCCTCTCCTTTTATCCTTCCCATCTATTTTTTTTTTGCTTTTCCTCTTAGCCCTTCTTCTTTGTTATTTTTCCTTTGTTTGGTCTAT